>JAECXF010000019.1:0-222136 GCA_018151655.1 Drosophila bocqueti | reverse complement strand
CCTTCCAGCTTTCTCCCGATCGGCGGCCAGCGTCAAAACCAAACCGCCGACCGGTGCCCGAGCGCCATCGCCTTCGGCCGCGCTGGGGCATTGGTGGCTTACGTGGCGGCGTCGAGCTTTCGGCTCTGCCGGGGACGAGTTTCGCCGCGATTTTCGCTAGCCCGGATGCGCTCAGTGTCGCAAATGAGCTGGCCGATGCTGGCCGCTCGTGTTATTGGTGGCTTTCTGGTGGCGTCGAGCTTTCGCTTCGCTGTCGATGACCTTCGGCTCCGCCGGCATTGCAACCCCGCATACCCTGCCGCGCTTTCCGCCGGGGCGGCGGTTCTGCCGCCGTTATACTCTGCCACGCCAGGCCTGCCGCCAGCGGGCTCTGCCGATGTCCACTGCCGCTGGCTCTTTACCTGCCGCTGCCAGCCCTGCGGAGTTGTTGTGCACGGGGTTTAACTCCTATGGCACAATAGCATGCTCTTTCCTTGGGTTTTCTTCCTAAGGCTCATTAGTCTTCAAACTATGATCCTATTCTATTTTTTGCAAACTGTTTAGGAATTCTAACCTTGCCCACATACCCGCTGGTTCAGCCTTGACCTACTCCATGTTCATTATATTCTAACCTACACTAACTCATTCACAAAAGCCTAACTCCACCATATAAAACATAAAAATCTACCCTATTTGAATAACAAACTTCAGAGGGAATCGATATGGTCCTCACAATGTATTTTAAAAAGATCAATCAATTTTGAATACAAAGCAAACTTCGCATATTTAACGGCGGTTTTAACGCTGAGTGTGCTTCACACCATCCGCCACGGTAGCACCCTCTCCTGCCGAAACAAGCGCCAATGCAATTTTTTGTTGCATCGAATGGCTGCCAGCTCAATGATACTACAAATGTTTTACTCGTATTCATGGTTCAAAATGCATACTAAACACCAACATCATTCGGTACTGCTTGCAAATGGTAATGTAAACATGTTTTTGTTGGTCGTTCAATTGGTACCTGAATTCACAAATGCCTGCACTATTGATATTGTACTGTTCTTTTCACGTTGCAAACTGATCGTTAAACATGCATTGGATTATTGGTGACCTGTCCGTTATTTCTTACCGTAAAGCGTAATATCTTCTCACCGATAATAATACTTTTCACGAGAGGGGGAGTTCCGTGATTTCTGGTGATGACGCATTCGATTAAAAATCGAACTAAATCATTATATTTATCTCCACAAATCAGTGGATTCGATGGAAGTGTCGATAATATTACTTTTTTCATACGGTTTGATGTTGGAAGAATGATGCATCGTTAGGTGTCAGTCTCACTGTGCACGTTTTCAACAAATGTATGTTCATGTTCTTTCTTTTTTCTTCATCCTCTTTCTTCTTTCCTCTTCGTTCTTTTTCACCTCTCCTTCTTACCTGTTCAGCTTCTACCTCTTCCTTTCTTCTCCCTTCCTCTCCTTTCTTTTCCATCCTCTTCTTCCTTCTTGTCGACGAAGAAGGAGGATGAAGAAGAAGAAGGTAGAAGAAGTAAGAGGAGGAAAAAGAGGAGAAAGAAGAAGAAGGAGGAAGAAGAAGGAAAGATATGGTGAAAGGAAGAAGAAGAAGGAGGATGAAGAAGAAGAAGAAAGGAGATGCAGGAGGATGAAGAAGTGAGGAAAAGAAGGAGAAAGAAGAAGAGGAGCAAGAAGAAAGAAGGAGGAGGAAGAAGAAGGATGAGATAAAGAAAGAGAGGAAGATGAAAGGAGGATGATGAAGAAGAAGAAGGGAAGAAGAGGAGGAGACGAAAGAAGGAGGAGGAGAAAGACGTAAAGAAGGAGGAGGAAGAAGAAGAAGGAGGATAAAGAAGGAGAGGATGAAGAAAGAAGAAGAGGAGGAGAAAAGAAGGAGGATGAAGAAGAATATGGAAGAAGAAGGAGGAGGAAGAGGAAGGAGGAGGGAAGTGGTGCTTTTAATCTTTCAAATGCACGATCCACATTAACACCCACCACCTTTAAATACAAATAACTGCTGCTGCAATAAATTATGGCTATCTGATACACAGATTCACCTGTTCATGCAAGCGTCTTGTCTTTCACCCAGCTGCTGCTTAGCCTGCTTTATTGCCTGAGACCACCACGGATTTTGCATTGTATTTTTCAACAGTACATATTCAGCAAGTGTTTTGGTTTTGTCTGGCTTGACAGTGAGCAAGCTTTTGTTCAAGCACTTGAATGGCTCATTGGTACTAGTTGATATCTTTGATTTTCGGTAAAGCAGTCTGAACTATCTTATCTGTAGGTACACAGTGGTACACAGTGCCTGCAACGTGGCATCACAGTTGACACATGTGCCAAGCCAGCCAGGGCACCTTTCCTGCTGCGGGGAGCTGCTTGGGCCGGAGGTGTGCCCTCCCCGGATTGGGCACGGCTTTTAATTGAGTGATTTGGGGCAGGGCCTTGTTTTGTCTTTGATGTAAGTAAACTGTTTCTACATTGCTCACGTGGAATTTTTGAATATAATATAAGTGCTTACTCTTTTATTTTATTATGGTACACCCAGCATGTCACTCCTGCTTTTAAAAATTATAGTGATTGCGCTGATAGAGGAAACAATTCCTGTGTTTTGATATTATACTACTTATACTACTATTTGGATAAACAATATTTTTCGGTGTCGTCCAACGTATGGGTTTGTCAAGCAGCTTCGGAATGCCAACTTGAACAAAAATACGGGCTGTTCGTGAGAAAACACGGTCTTCATCCGCATATTGAAAGCGCGTTTGCCCTGCGCCATATTGTTAACACGGCAAATGATAGGGCACTGGGAATGCACTGCTTACCAGTCGGCATGTCTCGTTGGCACGGAATACGCGTATGAGTATCATTTCGCTGCTTTTCCAGTCAATATTGTGGCTTTCAATTAAGCCTCGGCATAAATTTTTTCTGCTAAACCACCTTGTACATTGCACAATTTTGGTGCATTTAGGGAATCTCCGAATTGTGGCCTACGAGCCGATTTTTGTCTACGTGGCAGAGCCACCAGGGTTTAGGGAATTTGTACCAACTAGATAATAACTGCATCATCCATCTCATTGCGCTATCAAAGATTTATATGATGTCAGTGCCTGACGCTTGAATGTGAAAATTGATTTTCATTGACATTTAGATTTTGGCACATTGCCGTGCATCAGGGCCCGTATTTCTGTGATTTTTGACATTTGGGAAAATCGGCTCGCTCACCTCGCCTTTAGATTGAAGTGTGCTGTAGCTGTTTGGCAGTGATCGGGCCATTTATTTGGAACTTTGCTGATGCATCACAACTTGAAACCCTCTTCTGATCACAGGTTGAACACGATGTTTATGTTCAATGCCAAATTTGGCATATCGCTTCACAGGATAGATTTATTCAGCACGCACACCTGACCAGTTAACGGCACGCTTGGCGGATACCTGACAAAAAGGCAGACGACCAAAATTTGTTGACAGACGCAGATGCATTGTTCTGTTTGACGCTTTCCAGAGATTTGGTCATTGTACACCAGCCAATATATCAGCTGCTTGCTGTCCTTGTTACAGACTTTCTGATGTTGTATTGGATTGTCAATCACCTATACGTTCGTAATAATAGTATTTACCCACGTATTTTAAATAGAGATCAATCAATGAATACAAATAAACCCGTACTATGTAACGGCAGCTTCTTATGCTGAAAGGTCCACCATCCACGGGTGGTAGCAGCAGCCTGCCGAAACAAAGTGCCAATGCAATTTTTTGTTGCACGAAGGGCGCCAAAATATTTACCCGTACCATTGCGCATTCAAAAATACGGGTTCACCAAATATTTTGTACGTTGCATAATGGTATCGTGCTTGTTGGTCGCTCACTTGGTGGGGCCTCTCGAATTAAATGTTTGCACCATTGATATTGTAATATTTTCACGTTGCAGCCCCGATCGTCAGTCATGCATTTGCTGGCAATTGACCTAATGCTTATTTGTCAGTAGCAGCACATATCGCCATCGATATCAAATACATTTATTGAGAGTCAGAAATGTGATGATGATGCATTCGATTTAAAAATCGAACTAAATCATTATATTTATCTCCACAAATTGAGCATGTCATACATTAAGGCGCAACATAGCGGCTTGATGTGGAGAAGAAGAATGATGCATTTGTTGTCAAATCTCAATGTGCATCGCTTTCTCAACAAGCCTCTCTTTTTCTTCATCCTCTTCTTCCTTCCTTCTTTTTCTCTCCTCCTTCTTCTTCTGTTTCAGCTCAATCTTCTCATTCCTCCTTTTTCTTCCTCCTTCTCCTCCTTCATCATTCTGTCGACGAAGAAGGAGTGATGAAGAAGAAGAAGGTAGAAGAAGTAAGAGGAGGAAAGAAGGAGAAAGAAGAAGAAGGAGGAAGAAGAAGGAAAGATATGGAAAAGGAAGAAGAAGGAGGATGAAGAAGAAGAAGAAAGACATGTAGAGGATTGTTGTTGCAGGAGGAAAGAAGGATGAGTATAAAGAAAGGAGGAGGAATGAAAAGGAGGATGATGAAGAAGAAGAAGGAAGAAGGAGAGGAGAAAGACGAAAGAAGGAGGAGAAGAAGAAGAAGGAGGATAAAGAAGGAGGAGAGGAAAGAAGAAGGAAAGAAGGAGGAGGAGAAAGACGAAAAGAAGGTGAGAGTTTTGGAAGAATATGGAAGAAGAAGGAAAGGAAGGAGGAGGAGTGGTGCTTTTCACAATGATCCACACAACACCCACCTTTAAATACACTGCTGCTGCAATAGCCATGGCTATCTGACACACAGATCACTGTTCACTGCATCGAGTAATCTCAGTTGTCTGTTGTTCGAGCACCACTTTTCAACAGTACATCTCGCGTGTTTATTTGGTGTCTGGCTTGAGGTGCGCTTTTGTTCAAGATTTTGACGATTTATCAAAGTATATGTATATCTGATGTAGCAGTCTGAAACCATCTATTTGAAATAATACACAGGTACACAGTGCTCGCACATAATTGCAGATGACACCAGCCTGGGCCGCCAGGGCAATTTTTTTCCGGCGGCTTGGGGCTGGGAGGTGCATTCTCTCCTGATGAGCATGGCTTGAGTCTTGATGTGTAACGCTGCATTTAGTTTTCTGGGTTACTGGAGGTGGTGCATTGAATAATATTCATTTTGCAGCTCTTACTCTTTTATTTTATTATACACTCAGTAAAGAAACATGTCACCCATTTCCTATGCTTAAAATTATAAGGATTGCTGATAGAGGAAACAATTGTATTTGATATTATACTATACTATTTGATAAACAATATTTTCGTCTGTTCATTTGAATGCATAAATAAAAGTAATGCCAACTTCTAAAGTCAATTATATACCCGTGAGAAAACACGCTTCTAAATTCTGTTATATTAATGGGATCACGGCAATGATAGATGCACTGGGGGAATTGCACTGCTTAACAAATGGCACTGCCAGTATCATCATTTTCCCTTCGCCCAGTGGGAATTCAGTACTAAATGGCATGTCTGTTATGGTCATGGAATACGGTATGAGCATCACTTTCCCTCTCGCTTTTCCAGTCAATACAGGTTTCACTGGCATAATTCTTTTACAAATCATCTTAAAGATTACACTTGGTATTGGCTCTGGATTGTACTGAGTTGATGGTCGATTTTTGCCTTCAAACAATGCGGTGGCAAGCCTCTAGGGAATGTGTTCAACTAGATACCACTGTATCATCTTCATTCATTGCTATCAAAAGATTTATATGATACGTGCCTGACAATCTCTTGAATGTGAGTTCACTAATGACATTTAGATTTTTTTGCGACACAGGTTGTGCTGTTCACCACCGATTTCTGTGATTGGTTTGGAAAATGGCTCACTAATTCCGCCTTAGATGGAGAATTGTACGTGGCTGTTTGGCAAAGTGATCGCTTCTACTTACTTGAACTTTGTTACTTCCGATTTCATCAATTGCTTGAAAATTTCTTCTGTATTGTGCATTGAATTCACGCATTTATGTTCAATGCCAATTCTTGTACATATCGTCACAGATGGGATGATTGTTGTCGTATTGATCTGGACCTGTTATCGGCAGCCGTTTGCCTGACAAAATACAGTACCTCACCAAAATTTGTTGACAGACGTAGATCTTGCACTTGTTTACGTTTCCAGAGACATTCAGCCAATGAATTACTGCTTGCTGCAACTCTTGTGCCATTGCAGAATTTCATATGTTGCATGTGATTGTCAACACTATACGTTCAAAATAATAGCAGTATTAGCACTAATGCGCACAGATCAATCAATGAATACAACAAACCTGCATAACGGCAATTTAACGTTGAGCGCCAACCACCACCCGTCAAAACAGCACTTCCTGCCGAAACACACGCAATTTTGTTGCACGAATGGCTGCCAAAATTTGTCGATACACAAATTCTTACAAGCTCACGGCGCATCCAAAAATACACCACCAACATCATTTGTATCGCTTTCTTGCGCACGGTAATGTAAACATGTTTTGTCGTTCAATTTGGTACCTCGACTCACAAATGTTTGCAATTCATTGATATTGTACTGTTCTTTTTCACGTTGCTCTCGATCAACATGCATTGACTATTCGCGAAGGTACTACCGACCTAATGTTATTTGGTTATCGCCATATCTTCAATCGATACAATACATTTCTAATGAGATCAGATCGCATTGTGATAACGTGGATTGATTTGCATCGAACTAAATCATTATATTTGTCTCCACAAATGGATTTTCAATGGCATACGATATTGTCATGTTATATCGCTGGAGAAGAAATGATGATCGTTGCGTCAGTTCCCAATGCGCATCGTTTTCAACATCGCGTTTGTCTTTTCTTCATCCTCTCTTCTTCCTTCTCTCTTCTTATCCTCCTCCCTTTCTTTGTCACTGTCTTCTCATTCCTCCTTTCCTCCTTCTTCCTCTCATCCTTCTTTCCTCCTTCTTCTGTCGATCTGCAAGAAGGAGGATGAAGAAGAAGAAGAAGGTAGAAGAAGTAAGAGGAGGAAAGAAGGAGAAAGAAGAAGAAGGAGGAAGAAGAAGGAAAGATATGGAAAGGAAGAAGAAGAAGGAGGATGAAGAAGAAGCAGCAAAGAAGATGTAGGAGACGAAGAAGAAGTAGGAGGAGCAGCAGCGAGAAAGAAGAAGGAGGAAGAAGAAGGAAAGAAGGAGGAGGAAGAAGAAAATGGGGATAAAGAAGGAGGAGGAAGATGGTGAGAAGGATGCTGAGGAAAGAAGAATGGAGCAGGAGAGAAGACGAAAGAAGGAGAAGGAAGAAGAAGAAGGAGGATGAAGGATGAAGAAAGAAGAAGGAAGAAGGAGGAGGAGAGTCTTAGTGCTGAGAGGATGAAGAAGAATATGGAAGAAGAAGGAGGAGGAAGAAAGGAAGGAGGAGGAGGTGCTTAACCTGGGGCTGTCACTTACCACCTTAAATAAGGGGTCAACTGTTGCAATAAATTCATGGCTATCTGGACACATTGCATCAATATTCACGCAGTGTCTGACGCTTGCACCAGCTCAAGCCGTTAGTTTATTATTACATTTGAGACTAATCACATTTTATTGTATTTTTCACCAAGTACATATCTGCTGCAGCTTTATTTGCCTGGTGTTACTTTTGTAAGACTGAATGACATCAGCAGATATTGCATATCTTTTGATTTTCAGTGAACTGACGATTTGAAATGTAATACACAGTGGTGCCTGGGCATTGCAGATGACACTGTCTCAATGCCAGGCCAGCCGTGGTTGTTGCGGGAGGCTGGGGCCGAGGTACCTGATTGAGCATGGCGCAATTGAGATTTAGTTGTGGGGTTTTGTTTGAAAGTCTGATGTAAGTAAATGTTGGCTATTGCCACGGGAGGTGGTGTACTTGAATATATTCACTTTAGCTACTCTTTTATTTTATTATGTAATAATTGTTATTCATCACGTCACTCCTGTTTATGCTTAAAAATTCATAAGGATTGCTGATAGAGGAAACAATTTGTATTTGATATTACCATTATCAACGGAATACGTGGTATGAGACATTTCCTCGCCTGTGGGGAATTGCACTCACTTCTGCCCAAATGGCATGTCTGTTGGCACGACCAACACGTGGTATGAGCATCATTCTCCTCGCTTTTCCAGTCAATATTGTGGCTCACTAAGCTTCACACATTTTTACAAATCACCCAGCCACAAGTATACTCTTGGTGTATTTAAATTCCGAATTAAAATATTGATGAGCTGATTTTTGTATATCATAGGGAATTTTTAAAAATTCAACTAGATAATTAACTGCATCATCTTCATATTCATTGCTACCCATTTATATGATGTCAAGTGCCTGACAGTCTTCTTGAGGAAAATTGATGATTATTTGTGATTTTTTGGTGACAATATTACCAGCCCACCACCGTGATTTCTGTGATTTTTAATAATATTTGAAAATGGTTTCGTTCTTTAGATTGTAGAATTGTATTTCGTTTGCTGTGTCAGTTTTTTGTTTGGAACTTTGTTACTTCCAGATTTCTAATTGCTTGAAATCTCCTTTTCTGTATTGAACACATGTTTATGTTCAATGCCAATTTTTACATATCGCCACAGGATAGATGACTCACACACTGAGCATCTGGCTAATGTTTGGTTCTCCTGACAAAAGAGTGCACCACTGTGGCCCCATTGATTGCGATCTTGCATTGCCTCTGATGCCCATAACACAAAATACTCAGCCAACTGGAATAATTGCGCGCTGTCGTTTTTGCCATTGCAGAATTCTGATATGTTGCATGTGGACAGTCAATCACCTATACGTTCAAAATAATATAGTAATTACATCTAATGTATTTTAGCCAGAGTCAATCAATGAACAGCTAAACAACCTGCATGAGGCGTATTTATGGTTTAACGCTGAGCGTGTTGTTTGTTCACCATCCACAAAACAGCAGCACTCCCTGCCGAAACAAAGTGTCAATGCATTCTTGTTGCATCGAATGGCTGCCAAAACAATGATACCACAAATGCTTGGCTCAGCCGTATAGCATTCAAAATACCTCTTGTGGTCATTTGCATAATGGTATCAAAAACATATTTTATTGGTCGTCACTTGTACCAACATTAGCTGCTTGCAATTCATTGATATTGTACTGCTTCTGCCACGTTGTACTCGATCAAATAAATCATGCATTGACTACTGCGAAGGCATATTTTACTGACTAATGCTTATTGCCATCGTACACACGCCAATCGATATCAATAGCGATGGCTAGACTAGAAATCGTGATTTCTTGGTAGATGACGATCGATTTAAAATCGAACTAAATCAATATATTTGGTCTCCACAAACAAGTGGATTCGATAAAGCATGTCGATATTACACATATAACATGGCTTGATGTGGAGAAGAAGAAATGATGCACGTTGGCAAGTCACAATGTGCACGTTTTCCAATGTAGTATTTTTTCTTCATCCTTTCTTCCTCTTCCTTCTTTTCATCCTCCTCCTTCTCTTCTACTTTAGCTTTCCGTCTTCATCATCCTTCCTTTCCTCCTTCTTCCTCCTCCTTCTTTCTTCATCATCCTTCTTCTTCTTCTCCTTCTTCTTTTTTATGTCGACGAAGAAGGAGGATGAAGAAGAAGGTAGAAGAAGTAAGAAGAGGAAAGAAGGAGAAAGAAGGTATATGAGGAAGAAGAAAGATATGAAAAGAAAGAAGAAGAAGTAGGATGAAGAAGAGAAGAAGAAAGAAGATGTAGGAGGATGAAGAAGAAGCAGGAGGAGGAAGACAAGGATGAGATAAAGAAGGAGGAGGAAAGGAGGATGATGAAGAAAGAAGAAAGGAGGGAGAAAGACGAAAGAAGGAGGAGGAAGAAGAAGGAGGATGAAGAAGGAAAGAAGGAAGAAGGAGGAGGAGAAAGACGAAAAGAAGAGGAGGATGAAGAAGAATATGGAAGAAGAAAGGAGGAGGAAGAAAGGAAGGAGGAGGAAGTGGTGCTTTGCCAAATGCACGATCCACAACACTTACCACCTAAATACAATAACTGCTGCCGTACTCATGGGGTTGGTCTGATACAAAGGTCTTGGGATACCTGACGCTGGGCAGCACTAGCTGCTGCTTAGTTTGCTTTTATTGTTCCGAGACCACTTACTTTTCAACAAGCACATATTCAGCGTTTTATTTGTCTGGCTTGAAAAGCGCTTTTTGTTCAAGCACTGAATGATTTATCGTGAGCACGTATATCTGATTTTCGTAAGCAGTTCGAACCATTCCATTTGAAAATGTAATATTGTGCCTGCACGTATAATTGCAGATGACACTGTTCAGGCTTGTTGTGGCTTAGCTGGAGGTGTTATTCTCCTGAGTACGGTTTTTGCACTGAGAGATGCTTGTAGTTTTGTTGGAGATGGGTAATCGCTTTTCGCACAGTTTCTGCTCGTGTGGTGTACTTGAATATAATATCCACTTAAGTGCCTTACTCTTTATTTTATTATGTACACCTGTGCTCATCACGTCACCTTCCTGTTAAAAAATTACAGTGATTGCTGAGAAACAATTTGTATTTGATATTATAATTACTCATAATATGCTCATTTGGAGCAACAATATTTTCGTCCATTTGAACGCATACAAATAAAAGTTTGAATGCCAACTTGATCAGTCACGTGCCCGTGAGAACACGGCTCTCAACTGCCAGCCTGGAAAGTGTCTCTGTGCCATAGTTGACACGGCAATGAGACACTGCTTTAAATTCAAATGTCTGTTGAGACTATTCAACATGCTAATTTTCTCCCTTCGCTTTTCCAGTGGGATTGCACTGCTTGCTCAAATGGTGTTCGTTGGTATCAATAACATGTGGTATGATATCATTTTTCCGTTATTGTGGCTTCAATTAAGTTCGGCATACATTGCATCACTTTGTTCCGAATTAAAATTGTTGATATTGATTTTGCCGGTGGCACAACAGGCATTAGGGAATTTGCTCAACTAGATAATTAATGGCATCATTCGTTATCAAAAGATTTTGATGTCAGGTGCCTGACAATCTTCTGAATGCGGTTCGATCTCTGCACATTTGGCACAATATTAGCCAGCCCAATCACCGTGATTTCTTATTTTTAATAATGGAAAATGGTTTTCACACTGCCTTAGATGGAGAATTGGTGGCCGTGGCTGTTTGGTGATCATTTGAATCCTTGTTACCTCCCGATTTCTAACAATTGCTTGAAATTCCTTCGCAGATTGATCGGGTGTATTGAACACGCATGTTTATACCAATGCCAATTTGTATTATAGTCGCCACAGGATGACTTCCATTAACGGGCATGTTTGGCGGATATTCCCGACAAAATACAGTAACCACCAAAATTTGTTGATTGCGATCTTGCATTGTTCTGTTTATCGCTTCCAGAGTATTTTGCTGGGTCATTCAGCCACACTGCTGCTTTGCTGCAAAACTTTTGCCACTGTAGAATTTCTGATATGTTGCATGGGATTGTCATCTTCACGTTCGTAATAATATAGGCTCACTAATGCAGTAGATCAATCAATGGTCACAACAGTCCTGAGCTTTAACGGCATTTTAACGCTGTCCACCATCTGTTAAACAGCAGTACTCGTGCAATAATGCATTTTACTGTGAATGAATGGTTGCCAAAACATACACAGTCATTTTTTTGTTCAAAATTGCTTGTGCATTCAAAATACCACCAACATCATTTTAAATGCTTGCATATCGGCATCAAACACAGCTTAGCTGGTCGTTCAATTTGCGGCCTGAACCACAATGTTTGCAATTCATTGATATTGTAATAGTTTGTTCTTCGAAATAAATCATGCATTGGATATTCGGCGAAGGCATGCCTAATTGACTCCAATGCTTTTTATTATTGAGTCGCAAGGTTACTTCACCGATATCAACAGTTAGCTTTCTAATGAGATCAAATGCATTGATACGCATTCGATGGTAAATCGAATTAAATCATTATATTTATCTCCAACAAGGGATTCGATGGAGCATGATAGCAGCATATAACATACGTTTGCCGGAGGTCGATGCACGCTGTCATCAAGCTCAACAACAGTAAACCATTCTTCTTCTTCCTTCCTTTCTTTATCCTCCTCCTTCTTTCTTCTACTTGTTCCTCTCATTCTCCTTCCTTTCTCCTCTCTCCTTCCTTCTTTCATCATCCTTTCTTCTTCTTCTCCTTCTTGCAGCTCATCGACGAAGAAGGAGGATGAAGAAGAAGAAGGTAGAAGAAGTAAGAAGAGGAAAAAGAAGGGAGAAAGAAGAAGAAGGAGGAAGAAGAAGTGAAAAGATATGGAAAAGAAAGAAGAAGAAGTAGGATGAAGAAGAAGAAGAAAGAAGATGTAGGAGGATGAAGAAGAAGTAGGAGGAGGAAAAAGAAGGAGAAAGAAGAAGGAGGAAGAAGAAGGAAAAAGAAGGAGGAGGAAGAAGGAGGAGGATATAAAAAAAAAAAAAAAAAAAAAAACTTTGATAAATCATTCAAGTGCTTGAACAAAGCGCTTTTTTATCAAACCAGACCAAAATAAAACACGCTGAGATATGTACTTGTTGACAATAAAAACAAACTAAGCGGCTTGAACTGGGTGCAAGCGTCAGGTATCCTAAGACGCTTGCGTGAACAATTGATCTGTGTATCAGATAGCCATAATTTATTGCAACAGCAGTTATTTGTATTTAAGATGGTAAGGTGTTAATGTGGATCGTGAATTTGAGGTTAAAAGCACCACCCTTCCTCCTCCTTTTCCTCCTCCTCCTTCTTTTTCCCATATTTTTTTTCCTCCCCCCCCTTTTTTCGTCTTTCTCCTCCTCCTTCTTCCTTTTTCTTTCTTCTTCCTCCTCCTTCTTCCTCCTCCTTCTTCTTCATCCTCCTTCTTCTTCTTCCTCCTCCTTCTTTTCGTCTTTCTCCTCCTCCCTCTTCCTTCTTCTTTCTTCATCATCCTCCTTTTCATCTTCCTCCTCCTTCTTTATCCTCATCCTTCTTCCTCTCCCTTCTTTTCCTTCTTCTTCCTCCTTCTTCTTTCTCCTTCTTTTTCCTCCTCCTACTTCTTCTTCATCCTCCTACATCTTCTTTCTTCTTCTTCTTCATCCCTCCTTCTTCTTTTTCTTTTCTATATCTTCTCTTCCCTTCCCCCCCCTCTTTTTTTTCCTTCCTCTTTTTCCCCTCTCCTTTTTTCTACCTTCTTCTTCTTCATCCTCCTTCTTCGTCGACGAAAAAGAAGAAGGAGGAAGAAGAAGAAGAAGGATGATGAAGAAGAAGGAGGAGGAAAAAATGAACACTTACATTTGTTGGAAAACGATGCACATTGGGATTTGACACTTAACGATGCATCGATTTCTTCTTCTCCACATCAAATACGTATGTTATATGCCTTAATATTATCGACATGCTTTCCATCGAATCCACTTGATTTGTGGAATAAATATAATGATTTAGTTCGATTTTTAAATCGAATGCGTCATCACACCAGAAATCACGATTTCCTGATCTCATTAGAAATGTATTGATATCGATTGAAGATATGTGCCTTGCGATGGCAAATAAAGCATTAGGTCAATTAGGTATGCCTTCACCGAATAGTCCAATGCATGATTTATTTGATCGAGAATTGCAACGTGAAGAACAGTACAATATCAATGAATTGCAAACATTTGTGAATTCGAATTTACCAAAATTGAACGACCAACAAAAACATGTTTACGATACCATTATGCAAGCAGTACAAAATGATGTTGGTGGATTGTATTTTTTGGATGCGCCGTGAGGTACGGGTAAAACATTTGTGGTATCATTGATTTTGGCAGCCATTCGGTCACAACAAAAAATTGCATTGGCACTTGTTTCGGCAGGAATTGCTGCTGTTTTATTGGATGGTGGACGAACAGCACACTCAGCGTTAAAATTGCCGTAAAATATGCAGGTTTGTTTGTATTCATTGATTGATCTATTTAAAATACATTAGTGCTAATTACTATATTATTTTTGAACGTATAGGTGATTGACAATCCCACATGCAACATATCAAGAAATTCTGCAATGGCAAAAGTTTTGCAGCAAGCAGCAATTATTCCATTGGCTGAATGTACAATGACCCATACAAAATCTCTGGAAGCATTAAACAGAACAATGCAAGATCTACGTCGCAATCAACAAATTTTTGGTGGTGCACTAATATTTTTGTCATGAGATATCCACCAAACATTGCTCGTTAGCGGATCAGGTCAATGCGTGCTTGAAGTCATCTTTCCTGTGGCGATATGTACAAAAATTGACATTGAACATAAACATGCGTGTTCAATTGCACAATGATCAATCTGCAGAAGGGTTTTCAAAGCAATTGTTAGAAATCGGAAGTGGCAAAGTTCCAAATAAAAATGGCTTGATCACTTTGCCAAACAATTTTTGTACAATTCTACAATCTAAAGGCGAATTAATTGAAACCGATTTTCCAAATATTATTCAAAATCACAGAAATCACGATTGGTTGATCGAGCAATATTTTCACCAAAAAATCTACAGGTCAATGAAATCAATTTTCACATTCAAGAAAAATTGTCAGGCGCACTGACATCATATAAATCTTTTGATAGCGCAATGAATGAAGATGATGCAGTGAATTATCCAGTTGAATTTTCAATTTCCCTAGAACTGCCTGGTATGCCACCGCATTGTTTGAACTTAAAAATCGGCTCATCAATAATTTTAATTCGGATTTTAAATGCACCAAAATTGTGCAATGGCACAAGAACTTAATTGAAGCCACAATATTGACTGGAAAAGCGAAGGGAGAAATGATGCTCATACCGCGTATTCCGTTGATACCAACAGACATGCCATTTGAATTTAAGCGAGTGCAATTCCCACTGGAAAAGCGAAGGGAGAAATGATGCTCATACCGCGTATTCCGTTGATACCAACAGACATGCCATTTGAATTTAAGCGAGTGCAATTCCCAGTGCGTCTATCATTTGCCGTGTCCATTAATATGGCACAAGGACAAACGCTTCAAGTATGCGGATTGAAGAGCCGTGTTTTTCTCACGGGCAGCTATACGTGGCCTGTTCAAGAGTTGGCATTCCAAACTCTTTATTGGTATACGTTCCAAATGGACAGACGAAAAATATTGTTTATCCAAATAGTATAGTATAGTAGTATAATATCAAATACAAATTGTTTCCTCTATCAGCAATCCTTATGAATTTTTTTTAAGCATAAGAATTAGGGTGACGTGATGGGTAAACGCGCAGGTGTACATAATAAAAAAAAAAAAAGAGTAGCGCACTTAAAGTGGATATTATATTCAAGTACACCACCTCCCGCGTGGGCAGTAGCCCAGAAATTGCAATGCGAGCTTGATTTACTTACATCAAGACTCAAAAACAAAACCCCACAAGCCCCAAATCTCTCAATTATAAAAACCGTACTCAATCAGGAGAGAATAACACCTCCAGCCCCAAAAGCGCTCCCACAACGGGAAAAAAGGTGCCCTGGCGACTGGCCTGGCGCATTGGACAGTGTCAACTGCAATTATACGTGCAGGCACTGTGTACCACTGTGTACTACATTTTCAAATGGAATGGTTCAGACTGCTTACAGAAATCAAAGATATACGTATATACTTTGATAAATCATTCAAGTGCTTGAACAAAAGCGCTTTTTTATCAAGCCAGACCAAAATAAAACACGCTGAGATATGTACTTGTTGACAATAAAAACAAACTAAGCGGCTTGAACTGGGTGCAAGCGTCAGGTATCCTAAGACGCTTGCGTGAACAATTGATCTGTGTATCAGATAGCCATAATTTATTGCAACAGCAGTTATTTGTATTTAAGGTGGTAAGGTGTTAATGTGGATCGTGAATTTGAGGTTAAAAGCACCACTTCCTCCTCCTTCCTTTTCCTCCTCCTCCTTCTTCTTCCATATTCTTCTTCATCCTCCTCCTTCTTTTTCGTCTTTCTCCTCCTCCTTCTTCCTTCTTCTTTCTTCATCCTCCTCCTTCTTCATCCTCCTTCTTCTTCTTCCTCCTCCTTCTTTTTCGTCTTTCTCCTCCTCCCTCTTCCTTCTTCTTTCTTCATCATCCTCCTTTTTCATCTTCCTCCTCCTTCTTTATCCTCATCCTTCTTCCTCCTCCTTCTTTTTCCTTCTTCTTCCTCCTTCTTCTTTCTCCTTCTTTTTCCTCCTCCTACTTCTTCTTCATCCTCCTACATCTTCTTTCTTCTTCTTCTTCATCCTACTTCTTCTTCTTTCTTTTCCATATCTTTCCTTCTTCTTCCTCCTTCTTCTTCTTTCTCCTTCTTTTTCCTCTTCTTACTTCTTCTACCTTCTTCTTCTTCATCCTCCTTCTTCGTCGACGAAAAAGAAGGAGGAGGAAGAAGAAGGAGGAGGAAGAAAAGGAAGGAGGATGAGGAAGACGAACAAGGTAGAAGAAGAAGGAGGAGGATGAAAAAGAAGGAAGAGGAAGAAGAAAGAGGATGAAGAAAAAAGGAAGAACGTGAACACTTACATTTGTTGGAAAACGATGCACATTGGGATTTGACACTTAACGATGCATCGATTTCTTCTTCTCCACATCAAATACGTATGTTATATGCCTTAATATTATCGACATGCTTTCCATCGAATCCACTTGATTTGTGGAATAAATATAATGATTTAGTTCGATTTTTAAATCGAATGCGTCATCACACCAGAAATCACGATTTCCTGATCTCATTAGAAATGTATTGATATCGATTGAAGATATGTGCCTTGCGATGGCAAATAAAGCATTAGGTCAATTAGGTATGCCTTCACCGAATAGTCCAATGCATGATTTATTTGATCGAGAATTGCAACGTGAAGAACAGTACAATATCAATGAATTGCAAACATTTGTGAATTCGAATTTACCAAAATTGAACGACCAACAAAAACATGTTTACGATACCATTATGCAAGCAGTACAAAATGATGTTGGTGGATTGTATTTTTTGGATGCGCCGTGAGGTACGGGTAAAACATTTGTGGTATCATTGATTTTGGCAGCCATTCGGTCACAACAAAAAATTGCATTGGCACTTGTTTCGGCAGGAATTGCTGCTGTTTTATTGGATGGTGGACGAACAGCACACTCAGCGTTAAAATTGCCGTTAAATATGCAGGTTTGTTTGTATTCATTGATTGATCTATTTAAAATACATTAGTGCTAATTACTATATTATTTTTGAACGTATAGGTGATTGACAATCCCACATGCAACATATCAAGAAATTCTGCAATGGCAAAAGTTTTGCAGCAAGCAGCAATTATTCCATTGGCTGAATGTACAATGACCCATACAAAATCTCTGGAAGCATTAAACAGAACAATGCAAGATCTACGTCGCAATCAACAAATTTTTGGTGGTGCACTAATATTTTTGTCAGGAGATATCCGCCAAACATTGCCCGTTAGCGGATCAGGTCAATGCGTGCTTGAAGTCATCTATCCTGTGGCGATATGTACAAAAATTGGCATTGAACATAAACATGCGTGTTCAATTGCACAATGATCAATCTGCAGAAGGGTTTTCAAAGCAATTGTTAGAAATCGGAAGTGGCAAAGTTCCAAATAAAAATGGCTTGATCACTTTGCCAAACAATTTTTGTACAATTCTACAATCTAAAGGCGAATTAATTGAAACCGATTTTCCAAATATTATTAAAAATCACAGAAATCACGATTGGTTGAACGAGCAATATTGTCACCAAAAAATCTAAATGTCATTGAAATCAATTTTCACATTCAAGAAAGATTGTCAGGCGCACTGACATCATATAAATCTTTTGATAGCGCAATGAATGAAGATGATGCAGTGAATTATCTAGTTGAATTTTTAAATTCCCTAGAACTGCCTGGTATGCCACCGCATTGTTTGAACTTAAAAATCGGCTCATCAATAATTTTAATTCGGAATTTAAATGCACCAAAATTGTGCAATGGCACAAGATTGGTTGTAAGAAAATTTATGCCGAACTTAATTGAAGCCACAATATTGACTGGAAAAGCGAAGGGAGAAATGATGCTCATACCGCGTATTCCGTTGATACCAACAGACATGCCATTTGAATTTAAGCGAGTGCAATTCCCACTGGAAAAGCGAAGGGAGAAATGATGCTCATACCGCGTATTCCGTTGATACCAACAGACATGCCATTTGAATTTAAGCGAGTGCAATTCCCAGTGCGTCTTTCATTTGCCGTGTCCATTAATATGGCACAAGGACAAACACTTCAAGTATGCGGATTGAAGAGCCGTGTTTTTCTCACGGGCAACTATACGTGGCCTGTTCAAGAGTTGGCATTCCAAACTTTTTATTTGTATACGTTCCAAATGGACAGACGAAAAATATTGTTTATCCAAATAGTATAGTATAGTAGTATAATATCAAATACAAATTGTTTCCTCTATCAGCAATCCTTATGAATTTTTTTTAAGCATAAGAATTAGGGTGACGTGATGGGTAAACGCGCAGGTGTACATAATAAAATAAAAAAAAGAGTAGCGCACTTAAAGTGGATATTATATTCAAGTACACCACCTCCCGCGTGGGCAGTAGCCCAGAAATTGCAATGCGAGCTTGATTTACTTACATCAAGACTCAAAAACAAAACCCCACAAGCCCCAAATCTCTCAATTATAAAAACCGTACTCAATCAGGAGAGAATAACACCTCCAGCCCCAAAAGCGCTCCCACAACGGGAAAAAAGGTGCCCTGGCGACTGGCCTGGCGCATTGGACAGTGTCATCTGCAATTATACGTGCAGGCACTGTGTACCACTGTGTATTACATTTTCAAATGGAATGGTTCAGACTGCTTACAGAAATCAAAGATATACGTATATACTTTGATAAATCATTCAAGTGCTTGAACAAAAGCGCTTTTTTATCAAGCCAGACCAAAATAAAACACGCTGAGATATGTACTTGTTGAAAAATACAATAAAATCCGTGAATTGGTCTCAGACAATAAAAACAAACTAAGCGGCTTGAACTGGGTGCAAGCGTCAGGTATCCTAAGACGCTTGCG
This sequence comes from Drosophila bocqueti, assembly GCA_018151655.1. Taxonomy (NCBI): domain Eukaryota; kingdom Metazoa; phylum Arthropoda; class Insecta; order Diptera; family Drosophilidae; genus Drosophila; species Drosophila bocqueti. The sequence continues at coordinate 203,068 of JAECXF010000019.1, read as the reverse complement.
TGAACAATTGATCTGTGTATCAGATAGCCATAATTTATTGCAACAGCAGTTATTTGTATTTAAGGTGGTAAGGTGTTAATGTGGATCGTGCATTTGAGGTTAAAAGCACCACTTCCTCCTCCTTCCTTTTCTTCCTCCTCCTTCTTCTTCCATATTCTTCTTCATCCTCCTCCTTCTTTTTCGTCTTTCTCCTCCTCCTTCTTCCTTCTTCTTTCTTCATCCTCCTCCTTCTTCATCCTCCTTCTTCTTCTTCCTCCTCCTTCTTTTTCGTCTTTCTCCTCCTCCCTCTTCCTTCTTCTTTCCTCATCATCCTCCTTTTTCATCTTCCTCCTCCTTCTTTATCCCCATCCTTCTTCTTCCTCCTCCTTCTTCTTACTTCTTCTTCTTCCTCCTTCTTCTTTCTCCTTCTTTTTCCTCCTCCTACTTCTAGTTCCTTCTTCTTCATCCTCCTACTTCTTCTTCCTTCTTCTTCTTCATCCTCCTTCTTCTTCCTCCTCCTTATTTTTCCTTCTTTTTCCTCCTTCTTCTTCTTTCTCCTTCTTTTTCCTCTTCTTACTTCTTCTACCTTCTTCTTCTTCATCCTCCTTCTTCGTCGACGAAAAAGAAGAAGGAGGAAGAAGAAGAAGAAGGATGATGAAGAAGAAGGAGGAGGAAGAAGAAGGAGGAGGAAGAAAAGGAAGGAGGATGAGGAAGACGAACAAGGTAGAAGAAGAAGGAGGAGGATGAAAAAGAAGGAAGAGGAAGAAGAAAGAGGATGAAGAAAAAAAGAAGAACGTGAACACTTACATTTGTTGGAAAACGATGCACATTGGGATTTGACACTTAACGATGCATCGATTTCTTCTTCTCCACATCAAATACGTATGTTATATGCCTTAATATTATCGACATGCTTTCCATCGAATCCACTTGATTTGTGGAATAAATATAATGATTTAGTTCGATTTTTAAATCGAATGCGACATCACACCAGAAATCACGATTTCCTGATCTCATTAGAAATGTATTGATATCGATTGAAGATATGTGCCTTGCGATGGCAAATAAAGCATTAGGTCAATTAGGTATGCCTTCACCGAATAGTCCAATGCATGATTTATTTGATCGAGAATTGCAACGTGAAGAACAGTACAATATCAATGAATTGCAAACATTTGTGAATTCGAATTTACCAAAATTGAACGACCAACAAAAACATGTTTACGATACCATTATGCAAGCAGTACAAAATGATGTTGGTGGATTGTATTTTTTGGATGCGCCGTGAGGTACGGGTAAAACATTTGTGGTATCATTGATTTTGGCAGCCATTCGGTCACAACAAAAAATTGCATTGGCACTTGTTTCGGCAGGAATTGCTGCTGTTTTATTGGATGGTGGACGAACAGCACACTCAGCGTTAAAATTGCCGTTAAATATGCAGGTTTGTTTGTATTCATTGATTGATCTATTTAAAATACATTAGTGCTAATTACTATATTATTTTTGAACGTATAGGTGATTGACAATCCCACATGCAACATATCAAGAAATTCTGCAATGGCAAAAGTTTTGCAGCAAGCAGCAATTATTCCATTGGCTGAATGTACAATGACCCATACAAAATCTCTGGAAGCATTAAACAGAACAATGCAAGATCTACGTCGCAATCAACAAATTTTTGGTGGTGCACTAATATTTTTGTCAGGAGATATCCGCCAAACATTGCCCGTTAGCGGATCAGGTCAATGCGTGCTTGAAGTCATCTATCCTGTGGCGATATGTACAAAAATTGGCATTGAACATAAACATGCGTGTTCAATTGCACAATGATCAATCTGCAGAAGGGTTTTCAAAGCAATTGTTAGAAATCGGAAGTGGCAAAGTTCCAAATAAAAATGGCTTGATCACTTTGCCAAACAATTTTTGTACAATTCTACAATCTAAAGGCGAATTAATTGAAACCGATTTTCCAAATATTATTAAAAATCACAGAAATCACGATTGGTTGAACGAGCAATATTGTCACCAAAAAATCTAAATGTCATTGAAATCAATTTTCACATTCAAGAAAGATTGTCAGGCGCACTGACATCATATAAATCTTTTGATAGCGCAATGAATGAAGATGATGCAGTGAATTATCTAGTTGAATTTTTAAATTCCCTAGAACTGCCTGGTATGCCACCGCATTGTTTGAACTTAAAAATCGGCTCATCAATAATTTTAATTCGGAATTTAAATGCACCAAAATTGTGCAATGGCACAAGATTGGTTGTAAGAAAATTTATGCCGAACTTAATTGAAGCCACAATATTGACTGGAAAAGCGAAGGGAGAAATGATGCTCATACCGCGTATTCCGTTGATACCAACAGACATGCCATTTGAATTTAAGCGAGTGCAATTCCCACTGGAAAAGGAAGGAGAAATGATGCTCATACCGCGTATTCCGTTGATCATATTTATTAGCGTGTCAGTGTGTCCATTAATAAGACAAGGACAAACGCTTCAAGTATGCGGATTGAAGAGCCGTGTTTTCTCACGGGCAGCTATACGTGGCCTGTTCAAGAGTTGGCATTCCAAACTCTTTATTTGTATACGTTCCAAATGGACAGACGAAAAATATTGTTTATCCAAATAGTATAGTATAGAAAAAAAAATAAAAAATTATAGGCCCTAGTATAATATAAAATACAAATTGTTTCCTCTATCAGCAATCCTTATGAATTTTTTTTAAGCATAAGAATTAGGGTGACGTGATGGGTAAACGCGCAGGTGTACATAATAAAATAAAAAAAAGAGTAGCGCACTTAAAGTGGCTATTATATTCAAGTACACCACCTCCCGCGTGGGCAGTAGCCCAGAAATTGCAATGCGAGCTTGATTTACTTACATCAAGACTCAAAAACAAAACCCCACAAGCCCCAAATCACTCAATTATAAAAACCGTACTCAATCAGGAGAGAATAACACCTCCAGCCCCAAAAGCGCTCCCACAACGGGAAAAAAAGGTGCCCTGGCGACTGGCCTGGCGCATTGGACAGTGTCATCTGCAATTATACGTGCAGGCACTGTGTACCACTGTGTACTACATTTTCAAATAGAATGGTTCAGACTGCTTACAGAAATCAAAAATATACGTATAGACTTTGATAAATCATTCAAGTGCTTGAACAAAAGCGCTTTTTTATCAAGCCAGACCAAAATAAAACACGCTGAGATACTTGTTGAAAAATACAATAAAATCCGTGAATTGGTCTCAGACAATAAAAACAAACTAAGCGGCTTGAACTGGGTGCAAGCGTCAGGTATCCTAAGACGCTTGCGTGAACGATTGATCTGTGTATCAGATAGCCATAATTTAAAAATTTTTTTATAAAAATTGCAACAGCAGGCATTTGAATTTAAAGTGGTAAGTTGAACTGTGTTAATGTGGATCGTGCATTTGAGGTTAAAAGCACCACTTCCTCCTCCTTCCTTTTCTTACTCCTCCTTCTTCTTCCATCTTCTTCTCCATCCTCCTCCTTCTTCCTTCTTCTTTCTTCATCATCCTCCTTCTTCATCTTCCTCCTACTTCTTTATCCTCATCCTTCTTCATCCTCCTCCTTCTTCATCCTCCTTCTACTTCTTCCTCCTCCTTCTTTTTCGTCTTCCTCCTTCTCCTTCTTCCTTCTTCTTTTTTCATCACCCTCCTTCTTCATCTTCCTCCTCCTTCTTTATCCTCATCCTTCTTCCTCCTCCTCCTTCGTTTACCTTCTTCTTCTTCCTCCTTCTTTTTCCTTCTTCTTCCTCCTTCTTCTTCTTTCTCCATCTTTTTCCTCCTCTTACTTCTTCTACCCTCTTCTTCATCCTCCTTATTCGTCGACGAAAAAGAAGAAGGAGGAAGAAGAAGAAGAAGGAGGAGGAAGAAGAAGAAGGAGGAGGAAGAAGAAGAAGGAGGAAGAAAAGGAAGGAGGATGAGGAAGACGAACAAGGTAGAAGAAGAAGGAGGAGGATGAAAAAGAAGGAAGAGGAAGAAGAAAGAGGATGAAGAAAAAAGGAAGAACGTGAACACTTACATTTGTTGGAAAACGATGCACATTGGGATTTGACACTTAACGATGCATCGATTTCTTCTTCTCCACATCAAATACGTATGTTATATGCCTTAATATTATCGACATGCTTTCCATCGAATCCACTTGATTTGTGGAATAAATATAATGATTTAGTTCGATTTTTAAATCGAATGCGTCATCACACCAGAAATCACGATTTCCTGATCTCATTAGAAATGTATTGATATCGATTGAAGATATGTGCCTTGCGATGGCAAATAAAGCATTAGGTCAATTAGGTATGCCTTCACCGAATAGTCCAATGCATGATTTATTTGATCGAGAATTGCAACGTGAAGAACAGTACAATATCAATGAATTGCAAACATTTGTGAATTCGAATTTACCAAAATTGAACGACCAACAAAAACATGTTTACGATACCATTATGCAAGCAGTACAAAATGATGTTGGTGGATTGTATTTTTTGGATGCGCCGTGAGGTACGGGTAAAACATTTGTGGTATCATTGATTTTGGCAGCCATTCGGTCACAACAAAAAATTGCATTGGCACTTGTTTCGGCAGGAATTGCTGCTACTTTATTGGATGGTGGACGAACAGCACACTCAGCGTTAAAATTGCCGTTAAATATGCAGGTTTGTTTGTATTCATTGATTGATCTATTTAAAATACATTAGTGCTAATTACTATATTATTTTTGAACGTATAGGTGATTGACAATCCCACATGCAACATATCAAGAAATTCTGCAATGGCAAAAGTTTTGCAGCAAGCAGCAATTATTCTATTGGCTGAATGTACAATGACCCATACAAAATCTCTGGAAGCATTAAACAGAACAATGCAAGATCTACGTCGCAATCAACAAATTTTTGGTGGTGCACTAATATTTTTGTCAGGAGATATCCGCCAAACATTGCCCGTTAGCGGATCAGGTCAATGCGTGCTTGAAGTCATCTTTCCTGTGGCGATATGTACAAAAATTGACATTGAACATAAACATGCGTGTTCAATTGCACAATGATCAATCTGCAGAAGGGTTTTCAAAGCAATTGTTAGAAATCGGAAATGGCAAAGTTCCAAATAAAAATGGCTTGATCACTTTGCCAAACAATTTTTGTACAATTCTACAATCTAAAGGCGAATTAATTGAAACCGATTTTCCAAATATTATTCAAAATCACAGAAATCACGATTGGTTGAACGAGCAATATTGTCACCAAAAAATGTACATGTCAATGAAATCAATTTTCACATTCAAGAAAAATTGTCAGGCGCACTGACATCATATAAATCTTTTGATAGCGCAATGAATGAAGATGATGCAGTGAATTATCCAGTTGAATTTTTAAATTCACTAGAACTGCCTGGTATGCCACCGCATTGTTTGAAATTAAAAATCCGCTCATCAATACTTTTACTACGGAATTTAAATGCAATAAAATTTTGCAATGCCACAAGATTGGTTGTAAGAAAATTTATGCCGAACTTAATTGAAGCCACAATATTGACTGGAAAAGCGAAGGGAGAAATGATGCTCATACCGCGTATTCCGTTGATACCAACAGACATGCCATTTGAATTTAAGCGAGTGCAATTCCCAGTGCGTCTATCATTTGCCGTGTCCATTAATATGGCACAAGGACAAACGCTTCAAGTATGCGGATTGAAGAGCCGTGTTTTTCTCACGGGCAGCTATACGTGGCCTGTTCAAGAGTTGGCATTCCAAACTCTTTATTGGTATACGTTCCAAATGGACAGACGAAAAATATTGTTTATCCAAATAGTTTTGGATAGTAAATAAAAAATATTCGTTCCCTAGTATAATATAAAATACAAATTGTTTCCTCTATCAGCAATCCTTATGAATTTTTTTAAGCATAAGAATTAGGGTGACGTGATGGGTAAACGCGCAGGTGTACATAATAAAATAAAAAAGAGTAGCGCACTTAAAGTGGATATTATATTCAAGTACACCACCTCCCGCGTGGGCAGTAGCCCAGAAATTGCAATGCGAGCTTGATTTACTTACATCAAGACTCAAAAACAAAACCCCACAAGCCCCAAATCACTCAATTATAAAAACCGTACTCAATCAGGAGAGAATAACACCTCCAGCCCCAAAAGCGCTCCCACAACGGGAAAAAAGGTGCCCTGGCGACTGGCCTGGCGCATTGGACAGTGTCAACTGCAATTATACGTGCAGGCACTGTGTACCACTGTGTACTACATTTTCAAATGGAATGGTTCAGACTGCTTACAGAAATCAAAGATATACGTATATACTTTAATGAATCATTCAAGTGCTTGAACAAAAGCGCTTTTTTATCAAGCCAGACCAAAATAAAACACGCTGAGATATGTACTTGTTGAAAAATACAATAAAATCCGTGAATTGGTCTCAGACAATAAAAACAAACTAAGCGGCTTGAACTGGGTGCAAGCGTCAGGTATCCTAAGACGCTTGCATGAACAATTGATCTGTGTATCAGATAGCCATAATTTATTGCAACAGCAGTTATTTGTATTTAAGGTGGTAAGGTGTTAATGTGGATCGTGCATTTGAGGTTAAAAGCACCACTTCCTCCTCCTTCCTTTTCTTCCTCCTCCTTCTTCTTCCATATTCTTCTTCATCCTCCTCCTTCTTTTTCGTCTTTCTCCTCCTCCTTCTTCCTTCTTCTTTCTTCATCCTCCTCCTTCTTTATCCTCCTTCTTCTTCTTCCTCCTCCTTCTTTTTCGTCTTTCTCCTCCTCCTTCTTTTCGTCTTTCTCCTCCTCCTTCTTCCTTCTTCTTTCTTCATCATCCTCCTTTTTCATCTTCCTCCTCTTTCTTTATCCTCATCCTTCTTCTTCCTCCTCCTTCTTTTTCCTTCTTCTTCCTCCTTCTTCTTTCTCCTTCTTTTTCCTCCTCCTACTTCTTCTTCATCCTCCTACATCTTCTTTCTTCTTCTTCTTCATCCTCCTTCTTCTTCTTCCTTTTCCATATCTTTCCTTCTTCTTCCTCCTTCTTCTTCTTTCTCCTTCTTTTTCCTCCTCTTACTTCTTCTACCTTCTTCTTCTTCATCCTCCTTCTTCGTCGACGAAAAAGAAGAAGGAGGAAGAAGAAGAAGAAGGATGATGAAGAAGGAGGAGGAAGAAGAAGGAGGAGGAAGAAAAGGAAGGAGGATGAGGAAGACGAACAAGGTAGAAGAAGAAGGAGGAGGATGAAAAAGAACGAAGAGGAAGAAGAAAGAGGATGAAGAAAAAAGGAAGAACGTGAACACTTACATTTGTTGGAAAACGATGCACATTGGGATTTGACACCTAACGATGCATCGATTTCTTCTTCTCCACATCAAATACGTATGTTATATGCCTTAATATTATCGACATGCTTTCCATCGAATCCACTTGATTTGTGGAATAAATATAATGATTTAGTTCGATTTTTAAATCGAATGCGTCATCACACCAGAAATCACGATTTCCTGATCTCATTAGAAATGTATTGATATCGATTGAAGATATGTGCCTTGCGATGGCAAATAAAGCATTAGGTCAATTAGGTATGCCTTCACCGAATAGTCCAATGCATGATTTATTTGATCGAGATTTGCAACGTGAAGAACAGTACAATATCAATGAATTGCAAACATTTGTGAATTCGAATTTACCAATTGAACGACCAACAAAAACATGTTTACGATACCATTTTGCAAGCAGTACAAAATGATGTTGGTGGATTGTATTTTTTGGATGCGCCGTGAGGTACGGGTAAAACATTTGTGGTATCATTGATTTTGGCAGCCATTCGGTCACAACAAAAAATTGCATTGGCACTTGTTTCGGCAGGAATTGCTGCTACTTTATTGGATGGTGGACGAACAGCACACTCAGCGTTAAAATTGCCGTTAAATATGCAAGTTTGTTTGTATTCATTGATTGATCTTTTTAAAATACATTTGTGAGGGACCATATCGGTTCCCTCACAAGTTTGTTATTTAAATAGATTAGATTTTTTGTAATTATATAATTAGGTTAGGCTTTTGTAAATATAGGGTAGGTTAGAGTTTGTAGGTTAGAATATGTAGACATGTAGGTAGGTTAGAATTTGTAGACATGTAGGTAGGTTAGAATTTGTAGACATGTAAGTTAGAATAGGATCATAGTTTTAATTTGTAGGCCTTAGGGAAGAGAAAACCCCCAGAAGGGGCATCTTTGTGTACATAGGGGTTAAACCCCGTACACAACACTCCGCAGAGCCCATAACAGCGGCAGAGCCAAGACACTCGGCAGAGCCCATAACAGCGGCAGAGCCAAGACACTCGGCAGAGCCCGTAGCGGCAGAGCCACAACGTGGCAGAGCCCATAACAGCGGCAGAGCCCTTCGCGGCAGAGCCCATTGCGGCAGAGCCCATGCGGCAGAGCCCTTAGCGGCAGAGCCAACCAACCCGGTAGAGCCCACCTCGGCAGAGCCGAAGGTCATCGACAGCAAGGCGAGCCGAAGCTCGACGCCGCCACGTAAGCCACCAATGCTTACGAGCGGCCGAAGGCGATAACGCTCGGCCAACAGATCGTTTGCCGGACGCAACGCTGTCCCTCAAGCCGGGCAGAGCCAACACACGGCGGCAGAGCCGATACACCTCGGCAGAGCCGAAGCTCGACGCCGCCACGTAAGCCACCAATGCTTACTAGCGGCCGAAGGCGATAACGCTCGGGCAGCAGTTCGGCGGCAGAGGAGGTTTCTTGGACGCAACGCTGGCCGCCGATCGAGGAGAAGCTGGAAGGGAGCAAGACCGACCAGAAGTGTCGGGAAACGAAGGAGAACGACGACGGCGCCGAGAGACAAGGAGGACTGCGAGCTTGGCGGTGGTCACCGCGCTGGATTAGCGGGCCATCGCCATGAAGGAGTAGAATGGTGAGCCGGGCCTCGGGCCGAAACCTCCTGCCGGAGGGGAAAAACATGCGTGTATAGGGACGACGAAGTAGGATTTAGTACGAGCTACAATAAAAGAATGAACAAAGACACAAGACTTGGCAAATTCTTCAACCCCACTAACCTTCCTCCTGACCCGGCGTCACCAATACCGCCTGACACTGAAGCAGCAACAGGTGCCCCGGGCCCAAGTTCCGCCTTGCCGAGCACTAGCCACACTTTGATGGTACCGCGCAGCACCTCGCCCGGGGGACGAGGGAGATCCGAGGGAACACCACGCGCTAACACACCCCAGCCCGACGCAGGCACGGGTCACCTCCAGCTGGACAAGGTGACTAAATGGGGTCTTTCTTTTGATGGCTCCACCGATCCACTTAGTTTTGTGGAACACGTCGAGGAACGGGTAGTTACCCACCGGCTTGACCGGAAGAATCTGTCTCTGGCCTTTGCCCTTCTCTTAACCGGCCGAGCCGAGAACTGGTTCCGTACCAGCGGTCTACAAGGAAAATCCTGGCCCGAAGTCCGCCAAGAATTCTTAGAATTCTTTCTACCGCCCCGATACTACCAACGCCTGGACGACGAGATCCGGGCGCATTACCAAAAGGCCCAAGAGCCCTTCAAGGAATACCTAATCGATCTACGACTAAAAATGCGACGTGCCGGATTTTCACCGGCACAGGAACTGGAGCGCATATACGAAAACATGCTGCCAGAGTACCAAATGTTTACTCGACGACAGGACTTCCTAAACTTATCCGAGCTCACCCAGCTCGTGGTGAATTACGAGGTCGCTCGTAGCCGCGGGGGCCGAGCCATAAGGGGTTATCCTACCGGCCGAGCCGAAATGGAAACCGTCGCGGGTAATCAGACTACACGGAACCGAGGGCACACGCCACCCGTGGTAACACAGCCTCCAAGACCCCGGAGCACCGGCACCGATAACACCCGCCGTTATCCGAGCGGGAGTCAGGGACAGGAGCCTCCCGCCCGACAAGCCACAGACCCAGGCAACGCTTGCCGAAATTGTGGCCAGACCGGTCATTTCGCTGCAGAATGTCGCAACCCGCGGACTCTGTTCTGCTGGGACTGTGGCCGGCAGGGTGTACGGACTATCGACTGCTGTCGGACCCCGGCTCAGGGAAACGATCAAGGGCCTCGAGCATCCGGGAACTGCCCGAGGACCCCTCCAAACCCCCAGAGGAACTAAGAACTGCTATCCAGCAGGACCACCACCGTATCTGCGCCTGGGTTACGGTCGAGGGACGACTCCTCCCCGCTACCCTGGATACGGGGGCCTCGAACAGCTTCATGAGCGAGCGAATCCCGCCATGAGAGCCATCATCGATCAGCAGATTGACGAGCTACTTCGCGATGGAAGGATCGAACCTTCAAAGAGCCCGCATAGTGCGCCAATCGTCATCGCCTCCAAAAAGAACGGTGACATCAGGATGTGCGTCGACTATAGGCAATTAAACGAGAACTCCGTCCCCGACGCGTACCCATTACCTAGGATTCACCACATACTAGAACGGCTACGGCATGCCCGCTACATCTCGACTCTGGATCTGAAGAACGGATATTGGCAGATACCAGTGGCCGTCGACAGCCGTGAATGCACAGCGTTCACCGTCCCCGGCCGGGGATTGTTCCACTGGAAGGTGATGCCCTTCGGCTTACACTCGGCCCCGGCAACCTTCCAGAGGGCCCTGGACACCGTCATTGGCCCAGACATGGAACCGCATGCCTTTGCCTATCTCGATGACATCATCGTGATCGAGGCTACGCTGCAGGAACACGTACGGAACCTACGAGAGGTGTTCCGGCGACTGAGGGAAGCCAACCTTCGTCTCAACAGGGACAAGTGTCAGTTCTTCCAACGAAGCATACGCTATTTGGGACATGTAATCAGCGAAGCAGGGATTCATACGGACCCGGAAAAGGTCGCCGCCATACGGGAACTAATACCGCCAACGAATCTTAAGGAACTTCGCCGCTGCCTCGGCATAGCGTCTTGGTATCGACGTTTCGTGCCAAACTTCGCCGACGTGGTCGAGCCAATGACCGCGCTCCTCAAAAAGGGTCGGAAATGGGACTGGACGACAACGCAGGAGCAAGCTTTTCAAACCTTGAAAGACCTCCTGACCAAAGCACCAATCCTCGCATGTCCCGATTTCGGGGAAAAATTCGTACTACAAACGGACGCCAGCGATTATGGTATTGGGGCTGTGCTCACCCAAACCATAGAACAACAGGAACGAGCTATCGCATACGCCAGCCGCAGGCTAAATACAGCCGAACGGAATTATTCAGTCACGGAAAAGGAATGTCTCGCAATAGTTTGGGCAGTGCGCAAAATGCGCTGCTACCTAGAGGGTTATAGATTTGAAGTCCTCACGGACCACCACTCGCTCAAGTGGCTAAACTCCATAGATAACCCAACGGGCCGGATAGCTCGGTGGGCACTGGAATTACAACAATTCCAATACGACATAAACTATCGGCGCGGGGCGCAAAATTTGGTCGCCGACGCGCTATCGCGCCAACCGCTCGCCACCCTCCAGCAGGCACAGGTGCGGGAAAATTCCTGCAAATGGATAACCAAGATGTTGGGGAAAATCCATCAGGAACCGACGAAATATCCGGATTACAGGGAGGAAAACGGGCAACTGTTCAGGCGCATAGGGCTGCGCCCGGAGGAGGAGGATTACACTCCGTGGAAACTGTGCGTGGGCACCAACTTTCGAGGACGTTTACTACAGGAATGCCATGATCATCCTACTGCTGGGCACCTGGGAGTGCGCAAGACATGCACGAGGGTGGCCCAGAAATACTACTGGCCCGGGCTATTTCGGGAGGTAGCAATCTACGTCCGGCGATGCCCCAGTTGCCAGAGATTCAAAGCAAGCCAGGAGAAACCGGCCGGGAAAATGTTCACTCGCCAGGTGGACGAGCCCTTCCAGATACTCTGCGCTGACTTCGTGGGGCCGCTCCCACGCTCGAAACAAGGGAATACCGTCTTCCTGGTATTCCTGGATTCCTTCAGCAAGTGGGTCGAACTTATCCCCATGCTCCGGGCCACAGTGCCTTATTTGGAACGAGCCTTTCGGGAGCGAATTCTCAGCCGGTTCGGAGTCCCAAAAACCCTGGTGTGCGACAATGGGACGCAATCTACGATCCGAGGATTTCAGGCGTTTTGCAAATCCCTGGGAATGGAGGTGCAACACACGGCGCCATACACGCCGCAACAAAACCCCACGGAACGGGCGAACCGGACCGTAAAAACCATGATAGCCCAATATATTGGCGACACGCCACAGAATACTTGGGACCAGCTACTCCCGGAGATATCGCTAGCTGTCAATAGTAGCGTATCGGACACGACCGGATTCAGCCCCGCCTTCCTTGTCCAAGGAAGGGAGCCACGCTTGCCCAACGCACTCTACGATGAGGTAACCCCAGGACGAGGGACAGCCATGATTCCGCCGGAAGAAAAGAGCCAGCGGCTTCACAACATTTTTCAAATCGCCCGCGACAACGCCGAACGAGCCTCCGCTGAGCAAGGCCGGCACTACAATCTCCGGCGGCGAGAATGGAGACCAGCAATAGGTTCTTCCGTTGTCGTGCGCCGGCACGCACTCTCCAACGCGGCCGAAAGATTCGCCGCTAAACTGGCGGCAAGATACGATGGGCCCTATCGGGTCGTAAAATTCCTCTCGCCGAACGTAGTCAGGTTACAGGACACCAGAAGCCGCCGACGCCGTACGACTGGCCTCCAGGACCTAAAACCCTATCATCAGGACAGCTATGACACCCACACCGAGGACCAGGAGACCAGCACAGACACAGCACACGCGGGAACCCACGGAGCCGACGAGACTATAACCAACGAAGACCAGGAGCAGATCCCGCCCACCGACAATACCATCGCGGGCAAGGGTCATCATGATCGCCACGCTCCCGTCCTGGTCGAGGAGACCAGAGTGTCAGGGGGGCCACTTGATGCTGGGTGCGCTCAGCCAACGTCCCCACCCCCCGCTGGGGGGAAAATCACACTCGCCTGGTGCTTCTCGGACCAGCGGCAGGAGTAAAACCCCCGCTGGGAAACAATACACACCCGCCTGGTGTTTCCCGGACCCGCGAAAATAAGGAAACATCCCCAGGCCACCGGCTGATCACAAATTGCACAAAAAGAAAAAAATTGGCAAGCTTTCATAAGCTTTCTTCGCATGTGCAGCTTTCAAAGCTCGCACACTGAGTGGCCAGATCAGCAGAAAACAAAGGGGTCGATGACCGCGTTTCGCGGCAATCGAACGATCGATAACACGATAACACAAACTGCGCTATAGAAGCCACCTGCGGACGGAAGAACAACATTTTGAAAAGAAAATTAACGGCAGAAAAAAAAATAACGGAAGAAAACAGAACCACGCAATGGAGAGGGATCCGCGCCGCAACCGGACGCCATCTTCCCCACCCCCGCTGGTCCCCATCACGCGCCGGACCACGCCGGAGACGCCACCTTTGGTAAGGCTGCCCTCGCCGCCACCCCTCTTCACAGCCGGCTCTCCCCCGCTCAGCCCCTCCTGGTGCGAGGGCTTGACGCTGGACGATGTCTTGGACATATGTCTGGAGGAAGACGTGCCCATGGAAGCCCGCTTCGGCGAATTCCACGCGGAACTCACACCTCCGCGCCCCAAATCAGGGGCCACCGCCTCCCAGCCCGACAAACACCCACTGGGGGCGGTGTACGAGGACGTGTCGGAGGACGAGGCCGCCACTGACACGGACCCCTCCAGCGTCCGCGTAACCGGCTCCCCGAACCGAATCGGACGGAGCATGCCCTCCTTGGAGGAGGAGCCGGCGGCGGCCCAGGAAAACGAGGCGCAGGATCTGGCACCGTCCGGCCGTGCGACGCCCACCAACCACGCCTGCTCCACCGAAGCCAGGCGTCACTCCACGGCGCTTCTGGCCTCGCCCGACGGACCAACCACGTCAGCGGCTGCCAGGCAGCGAGCCATAAGACGGGCCCAAATCAGCGGGCAGGCGGCGCCCCACCACTCAGGCTCCCCGCCTCACCAGCCGTTGGACACCGCCACCACGGCGCCTCCCTCGCCAGACGCCCCAGACGCCACGGACGCTCCAGCCCCACCAAAACGCGTCATCCTCGGCCGCACCGTGGTAGACCGCCCCGTGGCCAGAGTTCGGCCCATGCCCGCCACGGACGCTTGGCGGTGGCGGTTCCGGGGAGGAGTCGCGCCCCCACTACTCGCTCCGTCCGGGCGCGTCCCGTGCCTTCGAAACCCACTACGTCGGCCGGCACCCTGGCCCGCAGCGGAGGCTCCGTCGCCAAGCACCTCCTCAGACGAGGACGAGGGCGTCGCCGAGGAAGTCTATATCCTCGACGAGGAGAGCGACGACGACGTGGAAATCGTCGAGGGCGACAGCGACGGCAGCAGCGACGACGACGTCGAGATGGTCGACGACGGCAGCGACGACGGCGAGGAGGACGACGAAGTCCCACCGCCCCTGGTCCGAGCACCCGCCGGATGGGCTACGCCGGAAGGCTGGCTCCCCGCCGCCCTCGTCAACCGGGTGCAAGAAAGGGCACGCCGAAACGCAGGGCGAAGCCTGCGTTACCTCGACGAGGAGGGGGAGCAGCAATACCAGGTACAGGTATCCCGCAACGGCCAACATGTGCGGATCACCCTGCCACCCCGAAGAAGGGATGGAGTGTGAGGGACCGGATCGGTTCCCTCACAAGAATTTATTTAAATAGGTTAGATTTTTGGTAAATATAGGTAGGTTAGGCTTTGTAAATATAGGGTAGGTTAGAGTTTGTAGGTTAATATTTGTAGACATGTAGGTAGGTTAGGATTTGTAGATATATATTATTTTTTTTGGGTTAATATTTGTAGACATGAGGTAGGCTAATATTTGTAGACATGTAGGTAGTTAGGATTTGTAGATATAGGTAGATTAGGATTTGTAGACATATAAGATAGAATAGGAACATAGTTTAATTTGTAGGTCTTAGGGGAAAGACAACCCAGAGGGGGGCATCTTTGTGTACATGGGGGTTAAACCCCCGTACATATACAACCTGGCAGAGCCCATAGCGGCAGAGCCAACGTGTCACGGCAGAGCCCATACTAGCGGCAGAGCCATAACACTCGGCAGAGCCCGTAGCGGCAGAGCCACAACCTGGCAGAGCCCGTAGCGGCAGAGCCACAACCTGGCAGAGCCCGTAGCGGCAGAGCCACAACCTGGCAGAGCCCGTAGCGGCAGAGCCACAACCTGGCAGAGCCCGTAGCGGCAGAGCCACAACCTGGCAGAGCCCGTAGCGGCAGAGCCACAACCTGGCAGAGCCCATGGCGGCAGAGCCCATGGCGGCAGAGCCCTTGGCGGCAGAGCCCTTGGCGGCAGAGCCCACCTCGGCAGAGCCGAAAGCCATCGACAGCAAGGCGAGCCGAAGCCCGACGCCGCCACGTAAGCCGCGACGGCTTACTAGCGGCCGAAGGCGATAACGCTCGGCCAACAGATCGTTTGCCGGACGAAACGCTGTCCGCCCAGCCGGGCAGAGCCAACACACGGCGGCAGAGCTGATACACCTCGGCAGAGCCGAAGCCCGACGCCGCCACGTAAGCCACGACGGCTTACTAGCGGCCGACGGCGATAACGCTCGGGCAGCAGATCGGCGGCAGAAGAGGTTTCTTGGAGGCAGCGCTGGCCGCCGATCAGGGAGAAGCTGGACGGAAACGAGACCGACCGGGAGTGTCGCAACAGAAGGAGAAGGACGACGGCACCTGGAGACAAGGAGGACTGCGAGCCTGGCGGTGGTCACCGCGCTGGATTAGCGGGCCATCGCCATGAAGGAGCCGGGTGAGCCGGGCCTCGGGCCAATACCTCCTGCCGGACGGGAGGAGCCTGCGTGAATAGGAACGACAAATAGGTTACAACTCGAACCGAAATAAAAGACAAGTGAACAAAGACACCCGGACTTGTGCATTTCCTTTCCCCCCCACCAACCTTCCTCCTAAATCCCGCATTGGGAGCGGCCCCGCGATTACGCAGCCGTCTCCCATACCGGGAACCCTCCTCCTGACCCTCGCCTTGGAGTGGCCCCGCGATTACGCAGCCATCTCCCTGGCAGGTGACCCTGCATCCTGGCTCTTGCCCGGGAAACGGCAACGCGATTACGCAGCCGTGTCCCTGGTAGGAGTACTTCCTCCTAAATCCCGCATTGGGAGCGGCCCCGCGATTACGCAGCCGTCTCCCATACCGGGAACCCTCCTCCTGACCCTCGCCTGGGAGTGGCCCCGCGATTACGCAGCCATCTCCCTGGCAGGTGACCCTGCTTCCTGGCTCTTGCCCGGGAAACGGCCCCGCGATTACGCAGCCGTCTCCCTGGTAGGAGTACTTCCTCCTAACTCCCGCAATGGGAGCGGCCCCGCGATTACGCAGCCGTCTCCCATACCGGGAACCCTCCTCCTGACCCTCGCCTTGGAGTGGCCCCTCGATTACGCAGCCATTCCCCTGGCCGGGGACCCTCCGCCCCCTTGGGCCAAGGATCTCGCTTAGATACGAGACAAGCACTACAGCCTTTCTCCTGCCCCTACAGATTCCCAGATCCTTATTTTCCAAATCCTGGCCAGTAGGCCCCTTTTATTCTGTCTGTCCCGCAAATAAATATTTTCTGTGGAGGATCCTGGCCTGGCTGAGTATTTATCCTGGCCCGTGATTAGCATCCTTACAATACAAAACAACTGACACAATAAACTAACCGATAACAATTACGTATTATACAACACTAGAAACGAAATCATACACAACACTAAACAGCTGGCACAATAAGAAAAGTAACAAAAAACGTAATTTTATTGCAGGCACGAGATGCATCGGCTACCGGACAGCGTGAGAAAATTCCGGGAGAGCCACCAGAAGCTGGCGGCCAACAGCAGCAGGGCCAGACTGGTGGAGGCGGCAGCGATGCCCGGCGCGGTCAGGAAAAGGACGGCACCAGCCAAGATGGGGAAAACAGCAGCAGAAGGAGGTGCGCAGTCACCACCAGCCAAGGTCACCGTAGCAAAGACGGCGGGCGGCAAAAAAAGGATCGCGCACACGCACGGAAAAGGAGACGAGGCGAGCTCGTCGCACCAGCCAGCGGGCATCCGATTGGCAAGGCTCCAGGCGGCGCAGCGATCGGAAGCACAGGCTCCAACACCCCAGCAAACGGAGGCACATGCTCCAACGCCCCAGCAAACGGAGGCACTGACCCCAGCGCCGCAGCAGGTAGAGGCACGGGTTCCAGCACCGGATCCACCAACACCACGCACGCGCCAAGGGGAAGCACCGATGGGAACGCAGCCCGCACCACAGCCAACGCGACCGACACCACGCCAACGGCCGGAGCCCAGAGCCACGCCGCCCATGCGTAAGCAGGTGTCTTGGGCCGAACAAAGCGTCGAGGTCGAGCCGCAACAGCCACCACCCCACCGGCACCCACCACGGATGGAATCGAACCCGCAGGCACCGGCAACTGGAGCGGCACCACGCGCGGATGCGATACAACGCCAACACCAGGGGAGGCACCAGCATAAGGCGAACCCAGGGAGCAGCGTAGCGGACAGACAAGGGGCCTCGCCCGATCGCGACATCCTGGTACTGCACGCAGAGGACCACAAGAGCTGGGGCTGGCACCTTCCGGAGGGGGCACGGTTGTCTGCGGGAGCCGTGAACGAGATCCAGAAGAGCATGGCGCTGAAAAAATTCGGGAAGCAGCTGTCGTGTCTTGTGAAGGACGGCGAAAGGACGTGGAGCGTAACCATCTCGCGCTCGAATGTGGTGAAAGTGAAGGAGCACACCTTTTCCTAAAGGAGGGGGGGGTGTGACGCGCCGTACGCGCACATAGGAAATAAGAGAGACACATGAAGAGAACAAATAAAGGTTAAGCAAATAGTATAAGGAAAGAAACACTCATATAGAAAATAAGAGGAAATAAAACATGAAGTCAAACATTGAAAATAAATAAAGGAGAAACACAGAACTGAAAGAAAGGAAGAATAAATAAATGGAGAAAAGCCACACACAACCGCATTCAAATTCAAACCCGATGCGCGCCCGCGCCACTGATCGCACGCGACTGGGCACACCGACCGCGATCGGCAGGGCACACTAATGCGGCCAAATGCGTGCAGCGATGCGGGCACACTAGCCCCGCCGAACCGCTATATAAAGCGCACCCCAGCACTACGGAGCTCATTCAGTTTCGGCCGGCAAACGGCAAAGGTCTCCTGACTAGAACCAACTATCAGCAGCCAAGGACCAGCGGACAAGGACGAGCAAGGAGCATCGGTAAGGACGACACCAGACATCAGCGGAGACGGGTAAACGGCGTGGTAATTAACTAATCCTAGTAGCCTTTGCATAGTACGTCTCATTCTACGGCTCGGTCTACCGATCCGCATGTATCAATATACAGTAGACCAGAACGGCCTCTAAATTCTTCTCAATATATAGTAGACCAGAACGGCCTCTAAACTCTTCTCATTAATTAGTAGACCAGAACGGCCTCTAAACCCTTCTCGATATATAGTAGACCAGAACGGCCTCTAAACTCTTCTCAATATATAGTAGACCAGAACGGCCTCTAAACTCTTCTCATTAATTAGTAGACCAGAACGGCCTCTAAACTCTTCTCAATATATAGTAGACCAGAACGGCCTCTAAACTCTTCTCATTAATTAGTAGACCAGAACGGCCTCTAAACCCTTCTCGATATATAGTAGACCAGAACGGCCTCTAAACTCTTCTCAATATATAGTAGACCAGAACGGCCTCTAAACTCTTCTCATTAATTAGTAGACCAGAACGGCCTCTAAACCCTTCTCGATATATAGTAGACCAGAACGGCCTCTAAACTCTTCTCAATATATAGTAGACCAGAACGGCCTCTAAACTCTTCTCAATATATAGTAGACCAGAACGGCCTCTAAACTCTTCTCGATATATAGTAGACCAGAACGGCCTCTAAACTCTTCTCACTAATTAGTAGACCAGAACGGCCTCTAAACCATTCTTCTTCCTCCTTCTTCTTTCTCCTTCTTTTTCCTCCTCCTACTTCTTCTTCATCCTCCTACATCTTCTTTCTTCTTCTTCTTCATCCTCCTTCTTCTTCTTCCTTTTCCATATCTTTCCTTCTTCTTCCTCCTTCTTCTTCTTTCTCCTTCTTTTTCCTCCTCTTACTTCTTCTACCTTCTTCTTCTTCTTCATCCTCCTTCTTCGTCGACGAAAAAGAAGAAGGAGGAAGAAGAAGGATGATGAAGAAGAAGGAGGAGGAAGAAGAAGAAGGAGGAAGAAAAGGAAGGAGGATGAGGAAGACGAACAAGGTAGAAGAAGAAGGAGGAGGATGAAGAAGAAGGAAAAGGAAGAAGAAAGAGGATGAAGAAAAAAGGAAGAACGTGAACACTTACATTTGTTGGAAAACGATGCACATTGGGATTTGACACTTAACGATGCATCGATTTCTTCTTCTCCACATCAAATACGTATGATATATGCCATAATATTATCGACATGCTTTCCATCGAATCCACTTGATTTGTGGAATAAATATAATGATTTAGTTCGATTTTTAAATCGAATGCGTCATCACACCAGAAATCACGATTTCCTGATCTCATTGGAAATGTATTGATATCGATTAAAGATATGTGCCTTGCGATGGCAAGTAAAGCATTAGGTCAATTAGGTATGCCTTCACCGAATAGTCCAATGCATGATTTATTTGATCGAGAATTGCAACGTGAAGAACAGTACAATATCAATGAATTGCAAACATTTGTGAATTCGAATTTACCAAAATTGAACGACCAACAAAAACATGTTTACGATACCATTATGAAAGCAGTACAAAATGATGTTGGTGGATTGTATTTTTTGGATGCGCCGTGAGGTACGGGTAAAACATTTGTGGTATCATTGATTTTGGCAGCCATTCGGTCACAACAAAAAATTGCATTGGCACTTGTTTCGGCAGGAATTGCTGCTACTTTATTGGATGGTGGACGAACAGCACACTCAGCGTTAAAATTGCCGTTAAATATGCAGGTTTGTTTGTATTCATTGATTGATCTATTTAAAATACATTAGTGCTAATTACTATATTATTTTTTAACGTATAGGTGATTGACAATCCCACATGCAACATATCAAGAAATTCTGCAATGGCAAAAGTTTTGCAGCCAGCAGCAATTATTCTATTGGCTGAATGTACAATGATCCATAAAAAATCTCTGGAAGCATTAAACAGAACAATGCAAGATCTACGTCGCAATCAACAAATTTTTGGTGGTGCACTAATATTTTTGTCAGGAGATATCCGCCAAACATTGCCCGTTAGCGGATCAGATCAATGCGTGCTTTAAGTCATCTTTCCTGTGGCGATATGTACAAAAATTGATCGAAGCAATTGTTAGAAATCGGAAGTGGCAAAGTTCCAAATAAAAATAGCTTGATCACTTTGCCAAACAATTTTTTTACAATTCTACAATCTAAAGGCGAAATAATTGAAACCGATTTTCCAAATATTATTAAAAATCACAGAAATCACGATTGGTTGAACGAGCAATATTGTCACCAAAAAATGTACATGTCTGTTCACGCCAAAAGGGGCGCTTATTTTCCGGAGGCAGTGTAATCCCGTACACTCGCTCTCTCTCTCCCTCTTCCACTGCACTTTCGTGCAGAGAGCTTCTAATCCGTTCTCCCCAAGCTAGTTTTAATCCTTCTTCTTGTATTTTAGTACTAATTTCCGATTACACAAATAAAGACGCACGTCGCGTAATATCCCGAAAGTTTTCCTCCGTGTTTTTCTTATCGAGTGCATTTCAGAATAAAGCCACCCCTCTCCGAACATTTGGTCCTTCGAGCCGGATAATTCTATCTCCAGCAGTTCCGGTGGCTTTAACACCGCACAAGATAAGTAAACATTTTACTTTGCTGCCCTGCCGTTCATTTTTATGATTTTTGTCTAAATCCTAGTCCGATTGATCCGACACAACGGCAGCTTCCAATTCCGAATCCGATTTGTAGAATCCTAGTGTCGCAATTAATTTATATTAATTTTCCGCGAATTCAACATTCTAAAAGTGTGCCACAGTGAAGCTTTCAATTTCGAATTTCTCTTCGTTCACTGTGATCCGCTTGCATTTATTTCCACTTCTACACCTACATACATATGTCCAATACAGTCCACTTCACTTATCTACAATCGGCACCAACAATTTACGCAATAAATATTCGTATCCTGGATAATAATAGTAAATAAACATTCCAAAATCCACAAGTGTAAATTTAAATATATGTACATATGCTATAAGCCATAGTGAAACTTCTAGTTCCGAAATTCTAACCGTTCACTGTGTTCCGCTTGCATTTACATATTTACACTCTCCGATATACAATACAGTCCAATCCACTGATCTACGAGCGCCAAAAGCAATTTAAACAAAATTAAATAAATATGTATATGGGGCGTTCCACGCAAAATTTGCCACCAACATTTTTTTTCCTTCTTATATTTTTTTTCGGTTTATTACTTGAAAATATTCGATACGTATTTTTTTTATTTCAATCTGATACTTGGAATTTTCGAGAAATAATTTTCTAAAGTTTCCCGTTTTTAAAAAAGATACTTTTTTCAACCGCATATACTGAGAAAACTAATGAAGATACAACAAGTTGTCCAAGACATGAAACGTGCGCCCTTTCCTTAGCTTTTCAATAAGTTAAACTAAAAAAAAAAAATTTTTTTTTAATGAAAATTAAAATTTAACAAAAATTTAAACAATTTTCAAATTTGAACATAATTTTTTTTAAATTTTTTATTTTTAAAAGCTAGTCTTAATGATTGTTTAAATCCTGATTAAATTTCGGAGTGGAGAAATGAATACTTTCGGAGCAGTGAATTTTCAGATTGAAATAAAAAAATACTTATCGAATATTTTCAAGAAATAAACCGAAAAAAAAATATAAGAAGGAAAAAAAATTTTGGTGTCAAATTTTGCGTGGAACGCCCCATATACACTTATAAATATTTAAACTGAAAATAAATATATTTGCAATATTTCCTAAACTTTAAACTACATAATTCTACAAATTCTACAATTCTAATTCTACAAATACAGTCCACCGCTCCTATAAATAAATAAATATATCCCCAAAATCACGGCACAGAAACGCCGACTTAATTTGTGCATTCATTTATTTACTCCCCTGGTCTATCCTGTACAGGGCTAAATCGAAAGAAACATATATTTATTGTTCTTTTCTTTGCTCTATCCTGAGCTGAGGCGAACATAACTACAGTGAATATTATTCTAATATTCCAAATATTTTTCGATTGGTTCCCTAAATTCCAATTCAGCTTCGACACATAAATATTTCGAAATATACACAGATATATATACCACAGTAAATTTTCCTAAAATATATCCAGAATGACTTCCTGCATTTTAAATAAATTCATTTCGATCTGTGACCGTCTAAGTCACTTCGATTCCACAGTCTGCAATCCGGCAGCACCCAGTCCATCCAAATACACTTGCCAAATCCATCTCGACCAAGTCAGAGAGCTAATTTCAGGTGGCTTAGAGGGCGAGGTGGACACCTTACTCACTCTGAAGGCAAAATACGAGTATGCCTATTTTATTTACGGAAGGTGTTGTAGTGTACAGAACAGGACGGCTTAGCCTTGGTAGCCTGAAACGGCCAGAAACTATGACCGTTGCCCAAAGATGTTTCTTTTATAAGAAGCTAGGTTCGACGGTGCGCATTCTTGCTGTGCTCGGGTCCAGCTCGTCGGATTGGTCGGGGTCCTTTCTCCCCTAGCTATCTTTCCTTCTAACACAAGTCAATTAATGCGCGGGATAATCAGTCTCTACAAGGGAAATGGTATATAAAAAGAAAAGGAATTGATTCCGCGCCGCCACGCGTACTATAACCAAATAAAATGTAAACTCGCTAGATTATGGGATCACAGGTGTTAATTGTCCCGTTTCTCTACCCACCCAACCTTGACAACTACTAGAATTTGATAGCTGTCCCAAGTCAAAAGAATCTTCACATTCTTAATTCACTTTAGTAGAACTTAGCATGAGTACTCGACGGACGAAAGTAAATAAGTTTAAGCCAACATGTTTATGATCATAAAGATACAAATAAGTTTCATTTTAATTCCATATGTAATTCACAGAAAGCAAAACTAACAAATATATTTACATTCAACATTAATTTAATTATCGATTATTAATTCTTAATATCAGCAAAATATTTACTGGGGCTCATGGGGATATATTTTCTCAAATCAAATATTTATATATATTCTTATAATTTAGGCATGCATTTCGCTTATAAATACTCACAGTAATTCAACTCTTACCGATGTATCATTGGGCCCAAGATGACTCCGATGTAATTGCTGTATAATTTAAGAAGTAGTTAGATATATACATATATAGATAAAGAGAGAAATATATATTCAAATGATTCCCATCTTCATATTGCTCAGTCTTACAACTAGTTTTCTTTAATTAATTTATGCGTTAGTTCATAGTTTAAAAAAAGAAAAATTGAAATGCAAAAACAAGAAGAAGGTTTTAAATAACTCTTTACATTACTTTTTACAAGAACAAAGAAGATTTGTATATCATATTTTCGGAGCAATGACAAAGAGCGGCCGCAGCAATTGTAATTATTTATAGCTCAAAGGCTAGATTAGCACGAAGCCGAGAATCAAAACAAAACGAAAACTCTTTTACAGCTTCTAGACTGGGGCAATGAACTGGGTTCGGTTTAGTTACGTCACAGGTGCTCGCCGATTACAGATGAGGTTATGGAAATGGACCGCGATCTCTGTCTGAGGGGTCCAAACAATCCTAAATTTTCCCTCTTAATTTCCAGACTATATATCCAAAACGTAGGTCCAGAGCTGCTGTCTCGGTCTCCGAGTGCAGTCTTGGTTAGGTAATCCAAAGGTCCAAGGGTCGGCACCGCCTTCGCAAAGTTGGCGAGGTGCTCGCGGCTACAGCCAGATTGGAAACGCTTGCAGATAAAGCGTATAAGCTCTTTGGCTCAAACCAAGGCTGAATGCCTGCATAAAGTAAAATTAGAACTCAGAACTTTCGTTCGATCTGGAAACATACCTCCTGCGCTGACACTAACATTTATTCACTTTATTTCACTCCACTTTCTTGATGGTTTTGATGTTTATTTTTATGCAATACTTTATAGCTGATTAGCTAATATTAATTTGAAAATTTAGACCACGTGTGTACAGTTGAGCTGCTTATGCCACGACCATATATATACTATAGGTCTTTATCGCTTCGCTGAATAAAATCGAATGATTTGCACGTGAAGAGTTCGTATGCTCTAAACTCCCAAATTTGGTCTTCGCTTAAAGCTTTTCCATAGCGGTGAAATCGGGTGATCTTCCCGAGTTCTTTCATTACACCAATTATAGCAAGTGCATCAGCGAGGGCGGATACCAAAGTTGTCGTACTAATTGTACCTAACAATAAATGCCTTTAAATTAATCCAAAAAGTTGGACACTACAGTGTGCCGCCCAGCTCATGGAACAGATCGATACGATCTCTTCTAACGCAGCTCCAGTCCAATCCCCTGCGCCCCAAAATTCCTTTCCGTCTGGCTGTCGGCTTCCTCCGTGCG
Organism: Drosophila bocqueti; assembly: GCA_018151655.1. Classification (NCBI taxonomy): domain Eukaryota; kingdom Metazoa; phylum Arthropoda; class Insecta; order Diptera; family Drosophilidae; genus Drosophila; species Drosophila bocqueti. Next base: position 178,386 of record JAECXF010000019.1, on the reverse strand, counting down.
ATACCGAAATTTTCTCGGGCGATTATATTCGCTGGCCGACTTTCCGATACCTTTTCACAGCGGTCTATATAGACAATCCTGCGCAGACCCCTGTTGAAAAGTTGTTCTATCTAAATGCCAAGACTAGTGGTGAAGCTCATTCCATAGTTTCCAAGTCGCCACTCACCAACGATGGTTTCCGCTCAGCCTGGAAAACCCTATCTGAGCGTTTCGAAAACAAACGAGCGCTGGTGAACAGCCAACTTAAAAAGTTGTTAAACATGCAGTCAGTTGCACACGAATCTTCGGCAGCCTTGAAGGAGCTGCAAAATACGATCCAAAACTGCCTCACTTCCCTAAATTTGTCCGGCCCTCCTACGGATAATTGGGATTGTCTCCTGGTGTATGTGTGTTCCACGAAGCTTCCAAAACTGACGCTCTCATTATGGGAGCAATCTATCCCGAACAAGACCGACATTCCTACGTGGCTAGCACTTGACTCTTTCCTGACTGAGCGCCATAGAACTCTGGAGGCCATAGAGTTTATACATCCTACTACGTTGCGCCTCCATCCGTCCGAACCGACACCCTCCGACATGTCGCCACGAATACTGAAATCCTTCAGTACGAGGATCGTTCCGATATCCAAAAGATGCGATGTATGTTCCAAAGAGAACCATCCAGTGCGTTTATGTCCACGCTTCCTTCATTTGACAACAGAGGATCGCACCGCTCCTCCAGTGAACCGCCTGCTCCTGATACTGATTCTGCTCCGATCCAAAGGATTTCCTCGTTCTCCACACGAGTGACTACCGCTCCCGATTCCTCCAATTACTGGGTTCCATACGACGATGTGAAATGCAGACGTTCCCGAGGTATTTTATCCTACCCATGCCGAGTCTGCCAAGGGAACCATCCTCTTCGGAAGTGTCACCGTTTTCTTCGGCTTAGCGCTGGGAAACGGCTCCGAGCAGTCATCGAGAAGAGGTACTGCGTCAATTGCCTGGCCCACCATCATTCCACGGGATCTTGCCGCAGTGACGACCGATGCCAGTCGTGTGGTCAGGATCACCACACACTTCTCCATGTCCACGAGCGCTCAGCGTATCCAACGCTTTCCCGAGCAAAGGCGTTCTATATTCCTACAGCGTATCCTCGCTAGGAGGCCTCGAAGATCTTCTTATATTTTTGCTGCGTATCCTCCTTTCTTATCGAGTGCATTTCAGAATAAAGCCATCCCCCTCCGAACAATGTCAATGAAATCAATTTTCACATTCAAGAAAAATTGTCAGGCGCACTGACTTCTTATAAATCTAATGATAGCGCAATGAATGAAGATGAAGAATGAAGAATTTCCAGTTGAATTTTTAAATTCCCTAGAACCGCCTGGTATGCCACCGCATTGTTTGAACTTAAAAAATCGGCTCATCAATACTTTTACTACGGAATTTAAATGCACCAAAATTGTGCAATGGCACAAGATTGGTTGTAAGAAAATTTATGCCGAACTTAATTGAAGCCACAATATTGACTGGAAAAGCGAAGGGAGAAATGATGCTCATACCGCGTATTCCGTTGATACCAACAGACATGCCATTTGAATTTAAGCGAGTGCAATTCCCAGTGCGTCTATCATTTGCCATGTCCATTAATTAGGCACAAGGACAAACGCTTCAAGTATGCGGATTGAAGAGCCGTGTTTTTCTCACGGGCAGCTATACGTGGCCTGTTCAAGAGTTGGCATTCCAAACTCTTTATTTGTATACGTTTCAAATGGACAGACGAAAAATATTGTTTATCCAAATGTTTTGGATTGAAAATACAAATTTTCAAATAAAGTAAATGACTTTCATATAACAAATTCTAGGAATTTTTCATTTAATTTTAAGACTGCATGCGGCGAAGCGCATAGGGCCCGCTAGTATAATATAAAATACAAATTGTTTCCTCTATCAGCAATCCTTATGAATTTTTTTTTAAGCATAAGAATTAGGGTGACGTGATGGGTAAACGCGCAGGTGTGCATAATAAAATAAAAACAAGTAAGAAAGTCGTTCGTGAACGACTGTTATATACCCTGTACCAAAATATATCGCCGCGCGAATTAGCTCCCGATTATAAATAAAATCGGTAACCAGGGAACACCACGTGGAGGCCAATGCATTATAATACAAACATGCCTACATTTCTATCTATGGTACATAGTATATTCAATTAAAAATTTAAATAAACATACATAGAACATACATAATACTTTGCAAGTATATAAGAATGCTTGTATTTGCATATGTACATACATACATACATTCATAAGACTGAGACCCACTCTCTGTACCTTTCTAGCCATTTGGTTGCTCTCATCGTTTTTACGCTTCTCCTTTGTCATGTCTTTGACAACGATAAACAAAAGTCAGCTGATCGCGACTTTTGCCTATTAGAGAAATGTAAACAAACTCGCTCTTTGCAAAACCACCGCCATCTCATGCACTTGCGTGTGCAAGACAGAGAAAGAGATAACCCCTCTCTCTTTTTTGCGCACGGGTGTTAGCTTCTTGCGCTCATCAGTTTTGTTGTTGTTTTTTGGGATGCTCCTGTTGCTAGCTGCCAAATAGATAGCACACTGATAAGTAAATAACTTTTGTGTTTTTCACCCGATCTTTACCAGATTTTCGGTATTGATACATGTTCTACATATGCATGCCTATGCACAAAAAGAAAGATCTATGGTAATATTTGTGGCTGCAAAACGTTTTTATTGATTTGCGGGAAAATGGGAGGGAAATTTTTAAATCTGAAACAAACTTGATCTGTGTGCAATACATTCCGACCTACATACCGAATTTGGTGGCTCTAGCTCTTATAGTTGCTGAGATCTAGGCGTTCATACAGACGGACAGACGGACAGACAGACATGGCTATATCGTCTTGGCTGTTGATGCTGATCAAGAATATATATACTTTATGGGCTCGGAAATGCTTCCTTATTATTATTTTTTTTTATTTAATTTTTTATTTTTAAAAATAAAAAATATTTTTTTATTTCTTAATTTAACAAAATTTTTGTTTGCTTTATTTTTGTTTCTTATTTATTTTTAAGTATAAAAAAAATTATTCGGAGTCGCTGCTCCAATCAGATCCTGATATTTCGCCCTCCTTTACAAAGCCCAAAAGCAGCATGCCATACTGAAAAAAGGGCGCTTCTGGACCAATTACATGATTTCTGCAATATGAAAAATATTAGATGACGCAGCTAAGTTTGGTCATCTTGAGTAGAAGACGATTCATATTTTCAAATGTATAGCGCGGACAAGTACGGTCATCAATAGTTTTATTCCACAGAAGTTAACAATTATTCACAAAAAGGGTCATTTAAAGCTTACCACATTCAATCACCATTTAATAATTCAACACTTATCACAGGTCACAAAACGTGTTTTTTTTCTATTACTACATACCTAAATTCTTGTAAAACCAAAAAAAAATCTTCGAAAAGGTTAAAATTTCAATTTTTACAAAGAATTGAAGTTCCTCGAAAAAACGCTGAAAAAACTTATTATGATTGCAGCGAAAACATATGCTCACTTTGAAAGCTCACAGCTGATCAAATATATCGATTAAAACACCAAAAATAGTATTTTAGTGCTAATTAAATATTTAGTTATCGGCGAGAATTCAAATTTTGGAACATTTCAACAAAAAATTTTTAAATTTCCAGTCGCTAGATCGGCCAAATCGCCCACTGTGCTACGGTGGCTATTATATTCAAGTACACCACCTCCCGCGTGGGCAGTAGCCCAGGAATTGCAATGCGAGCTTGATTTACTTACATCAAGACTCAAAAACAAAACCCCACAAGCCCCAAATCACTCAATTATAAAAACCGTACTCAATCAGGAGAGAATAACACCCGCCAGGTGCCCTGGCGGATGGCCTGGCCCATGGGACAGTGTCATGAAATAAATGACAACGCGTAGTTTCTCGAAAGACTTCCTCTGCAGAATTCTTTATTATGTATTGAATTTTGGCCAGCCTAAATCTATTAGGGTCGATCAATCCGAGCTCCGAATTGCAATCGCTAAATCCACTACTTGAAGAAGCCAGTCCGCCGTCAACAATATTTTGAAATTCTTTAGGGAATTTGATTATGGCCAGCTAAGATGTATTTGTTTTATAAGAGCTTAAATGGGACGAAAGATATCCTTTCAGGCCCCACGTTGGGCGCCAGATTGTGTAGTGTACAGAACAGGACGGCTTAGCCTTGGTAGCCTGAAACGGCCAGAAACTATGACCGTTGCCCAAAGATGTTTCTTTTATAAGAAGCTAGGTTCGACGGTGCGCATTCTTGCTGTGCTCGGGTCCTGCTCGTCGGATTGGTCGGGGTCCTTTCTCCCCTAGCTATTTTTCCTTCTAACACAAGTCAATTAATGCGCGAGATAAACCAAAGATTAATCTCTCTACAAGGGAAATGGTATATAAAAAGAAAAGGAATTGATTCCGCGCCGCCACGCGTACTATAACCAAATAAAATGTAAACTCGCTAGATTATGGGATCACAGGTGTTAAGTGTCCCGTTTCTCTACCCACCCAACCTTGACAACTACTAGAATTTGATAGCTGTCCCAAGTCAAAAGAATCTTCACATTCTTAATTCACTTTAGTAGAACTTAGCATGAGTACTCGACGGACGAAAGTAAATAAGTTTAAGCCAACATGTTTATGATCATAAAGGTACAAATAAGTTTCATTTTAATTCCATATGTAATTCACAGAAAGCAAAACTAACAAAAATATTTACATTCAACATTAATTTAATTATAGATTATTAATTCTTAATATCAGCAAAATATTTACTGGGGCTCATATTTTCTCAAATCATTATTTATATATATTCTTATAATTTAGGCATGCATTTCGCTTATAAATACTCACAGTAATTCAACTCTCACCGATGTATCATTGGGCCCAAGATGACTCCGATGTAATTGCTGTATAATTTAGGAAGTAGTTAGATATATATATAGATAAAGAGAGAAATATATATTCAAATGATTCCCATCTTCATATTGCTCAGTCTTACAACTAGTTTTCTTTAATTAATTTATGCGTTAGTTCATAGTTTAAAAAAAGAAAAATTGAAATGCAAAAACAAGAAGAAGGTTTTAAATTACTCTTTAGCTTAACCGATTATCTCTTTGACTTTTACATTACTTTTTACAAGAACAAAGAAGATTTTTATATCATATTTTCGGAGCAATGACAAAGAGCGGCCGCAGCAGGTGCAATTGTAATTATTTATAGCTCAAAGGCTAGATTAGCACGAAGCCGAGAATCAAAACAAAACGAAAACTCTTTTACAGCTTCTGGACTGGGGCAATGAATTGGGTTCGGTTTAGTTACGTCACAGGTGCTCGCCGATTACAGATGAGGTTATGGAAATGGACCGCGATCTCTGTCTGAGGGGTCCAAACAATCCTAAATTTTCCCTCTTAATTTCCAGACTATATATCCAAAACGTAGGTCCAGAGCTGCTGTCTCGGTCTCCGAGTGCAGTCTTGGTTAGGTAATCCAAAGGTCCAAGGGTCGGCACCGCCTTCGCAAAGTTGGCGAGGTGCTCGCGGCTACAGCCAAGTTGGAAACGCTTGCAGATAAAGCGTATAAGCTCTTTGGCTTAAACCAAGGCTGAATGCCTGCATAAAGTAAAATTAGAACTCAGAACTTTCGTTCGATCTGGAAACATACCTCCTGCGCTGACACTAACACTTATTCACTTTATTTCACTCCACTTTCTTGATGGTTTTGATGTTTATTTTTATGCAATACTTTATAGCTGATTAGCTAATATTAATTTGAAAATTTAGACCACGTGTGTACAGTTGAGCTGCTTATGCCACGACCATATATATACTATAGGTCTTTATCGCTTCGCTGAATAAAATCGAATGATTTGCACGTGAAGAGTTCGTATGCTCTAAACTCCCAAATTTGGTCTTCGCTTAAAGCTTTTCCATATCGGTGAAATCGGGTGATCTTCCCGATTCATTACACCAATTATAGCAAGTGCATCAGCGAGGGCGGATACAAAAGTTGTCGTACTAATTGTACCTAACAATAAATGCCTTTAAATTAATCCGAAAAGTTGGACACTACAACCACAGATAATGGAACTAGACCTGTTCGAAGGGGCATTATCTGAAATTTGAGGACTCTATTTATTTGTTTTCCCGACCTGAATGTCTGTAAGGTGGTAAACACCTAAATTTTTCCCTTCTAAGTTAACTAACTCATAATAAAACGGAGATCTCTTCTTTTTAACTTTGGCTGGTATGAAAACTGGAGCTAACTTTGAGCTAAACTTCTTGCTGGGACTGCTTTGCGTGAAGTTTCGTGCAAAGACGTCATCACCTATTTTAAATTGTATATTTCTGCTTCGGAGATTATACCGCCTCGCGTTTAGTTCGTGTGGTTTGGTCAAGTTATTCTGGGCTTCCTGTCTCACCAGCTTTAACGTAACTGGGTGTTCTAACCTGATATCATCGCTAAGCAGATCCAAGTTCCGCAGCAAAGCATAATCTTTCCCATTAAGGATCATATTCTGGCTAAACGTTAGAAAATAGGGAGAATAACCAGTGCTTCGATGCAACGCAGCTCGCAGTGCACCACTTATAGCGTTTAAATTTACATCCCAGCTAGAATGATCATTACCGACATAAGCACGAATTGCGGCCAAAACGTATCGGTTTACTCTTTCACTAGCATTTGCTTGTGGCGAATATATTGCTGTGCATCTATGGGTTATGCCAAAACTAGTTAAGAAGGCCTCAAAGAAACTGGACTTAAATTGAGAACCGTTATCTGTTAAGACAACTTCCGGTACCCCAAAAGTGTAAAATACGGAACTCTGTAGGTAGTCACATATTTTAGGGGAGGTAAATCTCTTGAGTGGGCAGAGAAACTGAAATTTTGTGCTATGATCTACAATTATTAGCAATCCAATGTATCCGTTCTTTGTGCGCGGATACGGACCTAGTAGATCCATATATAAACATTGAAAGGGGCGATCGGATGTCATTGGTCGGCCCATAGATGGTTTTAGAATCCTATTCGGATTTTTAGTAGATCGACAAATACGACAGTCGGAAATATATTCTCGGATTTGGCTAACCATTCGTGGCCAAAACAAATAGCGTTTAATCTTTTCGACTGTTTTACTCATTCCACAATGTGCAGAACTTTGCGCATCATGTGCTTCATGTAAAACTTTTGGAATCATGCTAGATGGAACCCAATGTTTCCAGGCCTCGTGTTGTTCATCACTGTGACTACTAAACTTGGTTCTCTTATACACATATCTGTCTACAACCTTTAAATCAATAAGTATTTGCTTGTTTTCTTTTATTCGCTCAATCAAGTTTAGGTATTCTAATGTTTTAAAATGACTCGACTTTAAATCAATAATTGGACCAGACTGTTCTTGACGCGACAAAGCATACGCAACTACATTTTCTGATGCTCTCCGATGTGTAATAGAAAAGTCGAATGACTGTAATTTCATTGAAAAACTTGCAAGTCTTCCCGAGAGATCTTTTTGTCTCATTAGACACTGCAAGGCTGCATGATCGGTCACAACTAAAAAGTTTTGTCCTTCTATGTACGGACGAAATTTTTTAATACCCTTAATAACAGCAAGACATTCTAACTCACTAACTGTGTAATTTCGCTGAGCTTTTGATAACTTTTCCGACATGTATGCGATGGGTAGTTCTACACCATCTCGATCTTGTGCCAGGACGCAACCAATACCATAGGTGCTTGCATCGCATAGTAAAAAAAATTGTTTCGTAAAATCCGGAATTATCAAAATTGGCGCTGCGGTTAGGCAGGCTTTCAAAACGTTAAAGGCTTTTTCAGCATCGTCAGTCCAAACTAATGCTTTCTTAGATTTCAACAATTCCGTCAGGGGAAAGCTAATAGTTGCATAATTTTCGACAAATCGCCGATACCAACCTGACAAACCTAAAAACCTACGGAGCTGCTCTAAAGAGATAGGAACAGGGAATTCATTAATCGCATTTATTTTCCCAGGATCCGTAAGAATTTGGCCCTCTCGGATTATAAATCCCAAATATTTTATTTCACGCATGCAAAACTTTGATTTTTCGACATTAATGGTAAGATTAGCTTTTTTCAGATAAAGCGCGATTTCTTGGAGAGTGATCAAATGCGACTCAAAATCATCTAAAAGAACGAGAAGATCATCTAAGTACACAAAGACTCGAGTTCGTAAGTGTGCAGGAATGACTTGATCCAGTAGTCGACAAAGTGTTTGAGGAGCATTGCAAAGGCCGAAAGGCATTGTTTTGTATTGATAAAGAGGTCTGTTCGGAACCGTAAAAGCCGTATATTGCCGTGATTTTTCGTCTAGGGGTATCTGCCAAAACGCATGCTTCATATCTAATCCAGTGATGTATTTAGCCGGAGGCAGTCGACTTAAAATCCCATCAATATGAGGTAACGGATATGCATCCTTCGTGGTAACCTTATTGACTTCTCGCGAATCTAAACAAAGCCTGTTCTTTTCCCCCTTTCTCACCAATACGCAATTGCTGCTCCATGGACTTGTAGACTCTTCAATAACGTCCAGCGACAACATATGATCAACTTCAGCAAACATTAGTTTCTCTATGGCGGGAGAGACTGGCCAATGTCTCTGCTTGATCGGACTGGCTGTTCCTATATCAATTTTGTGCTGAATCAAGTTTGTTTTCTTTAGCAAAGGAAGGAAAAACTTTCACTATTGAATCTAAACGACTTTGTTGGTCTTTGGACATAATATGCCACTTTGGCGATTCCTTTTCACTGCTTTATCCTCCAACATCCAGTTCGGAAATATGATCGTTTATATGAATGTTTTTGTCTAATACAAATTTACGCCAAAAGTCTATTCCAAGGTATATTTCTTGTTGAAGACTAGGAATAATAAAGAGTTCTAATACTTCAGTTTTCTGTCTATACTCAACTTCAGTTAATAATTTTCCTACCACTTTACTTTGGGCTCCATTTGCAGTTCGAATGCTTTCCGCACATTTCTTTGTTTTGCCTAATGCCAAGAGCTTGAGTGCTGCCTTGCCTCCTGCACAACTTAAAGTGGCCCCGGAATCTAGAAGGGCTGTATATTTGTGTCCTTCTATACAAACTTCAGTGTAAAGTCTATCATCGGACTTCGACAAAATTGCTGATATAAATTTACCTCGGTCGGATCTGATAGCTCTTCAGTGATTTCTCAATCGTTTGGTGGATCTTTTTGGACTCGGGCTGATGTTGGATATTATGGTTTCGCCGATCAATTTATCCCTAAGCTTAATAGCCTAGCCTAATATGAAAGGGAATGGTAGAATAGTGTGGTTTTGAACATTCTAAAGACTCTCTTTTTGTACTCTCTTCATTAAGTTTTTCCTGAAAACGTACTGATACTATGTTCCGGTTTAATTTTTCGGACATGTCTGTTTTCTGTCGGGGGACATGCCCGCTTGTCGGTTTCCCAACGGGTTACATCTCGGACACCGAGGCTTGCGAACCTCCTTAGCGCCACACCCAAAACAAAAGATAGCAAGTGGTTCTAAGCAATCGTCGAATCTATGCCCAGTTTTCTCGCAGTTCCAACAAACAAGATTAAATGGTTTGTGCTGAATTGCTAAGACTTCTTGATCAGATGGATTCGGATCGGCTTGGTTTTGACATTCGTAGGAATCTGTTAGCTCATTTATATAAGAACGTAGAGTTCTAGGCTTATGGCTTTTTATCTCGTTGTAAAATTGTTCATGTTTACGGACTTCAACGCGTAATTGTGATTTATTTTGAATTCGTAAATGAAGTAATTCATGATGCAAACTTGGTTTACCGTTCCTTATCAATAACTCCACTAATTGACTTTCGGACATACCTTGATGAAGCCTATCAGCTAGATCTTCAATCGCACATTGATAATCATCAAACGCTTCATTTTCACCTTGTCGTCTTTTCCTTATCATTTCCCAAATATCGAGATCAGTCTCCGCTTCCTCAAAACGTTTACTAAATTCCACACAAAATATTTCCCAAGTAAAATTGGTATAGTTACGATGGAATTTCCAAAACCAATCACTTTCTTTATCTCTATCTCGCAGGTATCTCTAACATCGTGTTTCTGTCTCGATTCCTTAGCGATGAATTACTACTGTGTAGATTCAGAGCCGATAGCTGTTTACTAATAGCTTCCTCTATGTTGGTGTTCAAGATCTCAAGCATATCATCCATCATGTTAGCTTGCTGTACGCTTAAAGCTTGTTGTTTGTACCTCACTATTTCAACCTGTGCTTTTGAAGGATTTAACTCAACTTCTTCAGTTCCCAACTCTTCTAGCTGTCGTGTTTTAGAACGAGTGGACACCCCTAATCTTGAACTGAGAGGTCTTCCCCTCCCTCGACTTTTAGTATTAATTTTAGCTCTAAGAGGATTACTTCCTTCTTGATTTCCAACTGCTGCCTCCTCGATCGCTGAAGCACCGTTTCCAATTTCGTCTTGCATTTCTGCTGCCAATGTGTTGTTCTCGTAACTTAATTGCGAGATAATGCAACCTGTAGCACATGTTGGACACGCAGGTGTTACTTTGATGACTTCAACTATACAGTTTTTATGGAACCTATGCTGGCATGGAGCGCAAGCAGTTAATTCATTACGCAAAATTACTTCGTTGCAAATACCGCAAAAGGGATCAACTTGTTGAAGAATAGCTCCGATGTTTTCGTTACTACGGTCAACAACCATTTTGATATATTTTTTTTATATTTATCCTAACGTTATGCAAGGCCGTCAGCCAGCGGGCGGACAGGGGGAACAACGGGTGAGAAATCACCTGCCGTAACTGTTCGCACCGTTGGAAGTGCGACTATACTCTCCCCGTGAGGGCGGCTGGAAGCAGGTCCCAGTACGGTCATGTCTCTGCTGAGGATGCTGACGAATGGTAGTCGGGCGGGGAGAAGAAAACTCCTGCCCAAAAAATTACCCCAATCCAAGGTGGAACAGCATATGCCGAGGGATGCGTATCCGGGGGGTGCTTGGACATTAATATGCAGACTCTGGTGGACCGGCCGACCCATCAGTTTTAATAAGGCTTACCACGGTATGCGGGCTCTACCGTGGCGGACCATACCCTACCCAGCATACTCGTGGGATCAAAACATGAACAATAAATTTAATAACAAGCAAAACATAGGTGATCGCCAAACCTTAAGGGCGAAAGGGGGTATCCCCCCCGCTAAAAACACCTCGAAGACGCCTTGCGGTCGAGAGTGTATCAAAAAGGAGGAGGAGAGCTCTTCAGAGCGCCTTCATCCGGGGGCCGGAGCCGACGGAAAGGGCGAACCGATGGGCCCGCCGAGCGGCGTGATCGGGGGCAAGTCCCTCGACGTCACCGCAGGCGGCTCCAAAGGCAACCCCAATCCGGGAAGCACGGCCCAGCAGCAGCAGAGGAAAAGGCCGCTCTATCACGAGCGGAGAAGGGCGGCCTTTATCCTCGCGAAAGCCAATCCAGCCATGGAGGCGGACCCGGAACAGGCGGGTCTCATAAAGTGGGCGAGAGGTGTCCTGCCAGACTTCAAGCCTGAGAAGGCGGGAAGGGCAGTAGCTCCCGGTGCCCACCCAAACGCAAACGCGGGCAAAAGCGCTGCCAAACGCCAGCGCTCATCGGAGGTGCAACCAACGCAGCCGAAGCGTACCAAGGTGCAGCCCCAGCGGTCCTTCGCCGAGGTGACCAAGGGCAAGATCCTGATTGGAGTGGTGGATGAGAGCTCCAGTGACGGACAGATCCCGAGGGACCAATGGCGTTGGATCGTTGGCGAGCTGCACAACCGGTTCATGGAGGAGCTGTTGGAGTCGGGAGGTGCACTGCCCCGATGCGAAGATGCCGGATGGCACCAGGGTGGCGTGAAGGTGATCGCGTGCGAGGACACGGCCTCCGTCACCTTCTATAAGCGGGCGATCGTAGGACTGGGTGAGGTGTACCCCGGTGCGAAGCTCGTCGTCGTAGACTGGGACAAGATCCCCAGCAAACCGAGAGCCAGGGCATGGCTGTCCCACAAGCCGGCGGAGCCGGAGAAAATACTCAAGCTCTTGCAGCTGAGTAACCCCGACATCCCCACCTCTGATTGGCGAGTCGCCAAAGTCGAGGAGGCCGTTGGTCCGAGGCGCCAGGTTGTCCTGACTCTAAATGAGGGGACAGTCGAGGTGCTGAGGAATAACGGGGGGCTTCTCCGGTACGGCTTCGACAGCGTGGCCGTGCGCGTCTATAAGGCCGACGCTAAGGCGGGCCAAAAGGAAGAGGACCTCGATATAGAGGAGCCTCAGATCGAGGAGGCGCCAGGGTTGTCCGACGACGAGGACATTCTGGAGGACTACGCCTCCGAAGAGGATGAACCACTCTCGGACGCCGACACTACTGTGGTGGAGCTGAAAGTGCAGAATGTTTTTGACATTCCTGCAGATAAACCTCCACCACAGTAAAGCAGCCTCCGCTGCTCTACTCATCCACCTGACAGAAGGTGGCACCGACGCTGTCCTCATCCAGGAGCCCTGGATCTGTGGCGACAGAATCCAAGGGTTGAGGGCAGCCGGCTATAGGCTATATGCATCCCCCACAACAGGTAAAACGCGAGCCTGCATACTCGCAAAGAAAGACTTAACTCTTTCTTGCTTCCCGATTTCAGCAATGAAGACATAATAACCGCATGTCTAGAGGGAACAAACGGTTCCCTCCGGATATGCTCTGCATACCTGGGGCACGATCAGGACCCCATCCCCCCAACCCTGAAGCATGTAACCGAGGACAGTAGAAGACTGGGCCTGGGTCTCATCATCGGGTGCGACGCGAACGCCCACCACCATCAGTGGGGCAGCACTAACACCAATGACAGGGGTGAGTCTCTTTTTGATTTTATCCTTGCATCCAACTTACTGGTGGGAAACTCAGGTAATGAGCCCACCTTTATCATCAAAAACCGAAGGGAGGTACTTGATATCACCCTTCTCTCTGAATCCCTGAAGGACCTTCTTAAGTCTTGGAGAGTGCTGGAGAAGCACTCATTCTCTGACCATAGATACATCCAATTCACGCTAGGTTTCGATAAGTTCAACCCAGTCACTTTCCGGAACCCCCGGAGGACTGACTGGGGGAAATACAGATCCCAGCTGAGTAAGATCCTAAAGTCCCCTCCAGCCCCAACCCTCTCGGACTTCTGTCCAGAGGGGCTGGAGCGTCTCGTTGAAACCTTCACCGATGCTTGTAGCACGGCTCTAGATAGATCCTGCCCCCGTAGCAAGAATGGGGGGAAGACTGGGAAGAAGCCACCATGGTGGTGTAAGGAATTAAGCTGCCTCAAGAAGACCACGAGGCAGTCCTTCAATACAGCCAAGAGCGTCAACACGGACGCATCTTGGTGTCTCTATAAATCAAACTTGTCCCTGTACAACAGGGAACTAAGAAAGGCCAAAAGAAGGGCCTGGTCCGACTTTTGTTCAGGAATCCAGGACTACTCTGAGGCGTCTAGGCTAAGGAAGGTCCTCTCGTCGACGCCTTCCAACCCGGGCTTCGTCAAGTGCCCTGACGACAGCTGGACGACATCCAGTGAAGAAACCCTCGGGGTTCTCCTGGATGCCCACTTCCCCGCTAGCTCTTCCCAGAGCAGCCCACCTAACCCCCCGACACGGCGGGGTCCGTCCGAAATGGCATACCTTCTTACTGATAGGAACATTAAATGGGCAATTAACAGCTTCAGCCCATATAAATCCCCTGGGGTGGACGGCATCATACCTGCACAGCTCAGCTATGCAGCCGAGCTATCCACTCCCTGGCTTCGTCTGATCTTCTCGATCATCCTCAATACAGGGGTCATTCCGAACGGATGGCTCCGCTCAAAAGTTGTTTTCATCCCCAAGGCAGGCAAGCCATCGCATTGCACGCCTAAGGATTACAGGCCGATAAGCCTCTCCTCGTTTCTACTCAAGACGCTGGAGAGACTCATCAGCCTGCATCTTAGAACTAATATTCCCCAATCATCCCTATCAGGATCTCAACATGCGTACAGGAGGGGCAGGTCGACAGAGGCAGCACTCCATTCGCTTACCACCATCATAGAAAAATCGCTCCACGAAAAGGAGTTCACACTCGTCGCCTTCTTAGATATAGAGGGCGCTTTCAACAACATCCTTCCAGGCTCAATCACATCAGCACTGACTAAGCTGGGGATTGATCAACACTCGGTGGGTCTCATTGACCGGATCTTGCGCAGCAGAACGGTGGAGGCAACACTGGGGGGGTCAACCATCTCCAGACAAGTCAACAGAGGCACACCTCAGGGCGGAGTCCTCTCCCCTCTCCTATGGAATGTGGCGGTCAATGAACTGCTCCAGGGCATAGAAGAGGGTGGCTGTCGTGTCGTAGCTTACGCGGATGATGTCGCCTTGGCGTTCACGGGAAAATTCCCGCAGACACTCTGTCACAGGATGAGCAAAGCCTCCGGTTTCTGACAGACCGGACCGCAAGGTCTGGTCTGGGGGTAAACCCAGCGAAGACTAAACTAGTCCTTTTTACCAGGAAATACAAAATCCCCAAAATGATACACCCTAAACTCTGCGGGGTACCTCTCACCCTTAAAAATCAGGCCAAGTATCTAGGTCTTATCCTGGACAGGAAGCTCGATTGGTCCCTTAACACGGACGAGAGGGCCAAACAGGCCACAATCGCGCTCTACACCTGCCGCAAGGCTATCGGTCTAAAATGAGGAATGACCCCAAAAATAGTCCGTTGGCTGTACACGGCTATCATTCGCCCGATACTCCTCTACGGAGTGGCAATCTGGTGGCCAGCTATAAAGCGGTCTACCTGCCTGGGCAAGTTAAGAAAAATTCAGCGCATGGCGGAGATCTACATGACAGGCAGCCTGCGCACAACTTCGGGAGACGCCTTGGACGTTCTCCTGGATATCCTCCCAATTGAACTAATGGGAGAGATGACCGCGTCACTCTCGGCATTAAGGCTGAAGGGCGGGGGTCTGTGGAGAAGACTGAGTTTCGGACACACAAACCTCGGCTCTGCTCCACACCTTACTGAGGGAAACACTGACTACTGTGTCCCCAATGAACACCCCATCACACCCTTCCAGGTTCACATCCCCGACAGAACGGAATGGAACCTAGGACCCCCTGGACCCCTAGGGTCCCTTCACATCTACACGGATGGCTCAAAACTGGACCCCCGGGTGGGAGGAGGTATATATTCTGAACACCTGGGATTAAACGTCTCGTTTAGACTACCCGACCACTGCAGCGTCTTTCAGGCGGAAGTCTACGCCATTAAAGAAGCCCTTGATCAGCTCCCCCCCACTAGGGGCAGAGCTCCCTTATGCATTTTCTCTGACAGTCAGGCCGCCCTGAAGTCACTCGAATCTATTTCTTCCAACTCGAAGACCATCAACGACTGCCGCAGATCTCTTCACGAGATGGCGGAGCAGTACGACCTCCACCTCATTTGGGTCCCAGGACATAGGGACATCGAGGGCAACTGCGCTGCCGATGAGCTGGCCCGGCAGGGTACAACCTCCCCTCTTCACCCGGAGAGGGAGTCAGTTGACATGCCCTTGGCCACTCGCAGACTACTCTGTAGGGAGTATTTCCACCTCCTCGCGGACAGGAAATGGGAAAACCTCATCACCTGCCGCCACTCTAGAATGATCTGGCCACGCCGTTCAGCGAAACGCTCAAAGGAGCTATTGTCGCTAAGCAGGGAAAGCTGCGCCCTGGCCGTTAGGGCTCTTACTGGTCACTGGCTGCTTGGAACACATGCGTCCAGCCTGTCGGTGCACCACAATGACTTCTGTAGAAGCTGTAGGGATGAGGAGGAAGAGAAGACCGTCCTCCACCTCCTCTGCCACTGTCCAGCCCTAAGCAGACGAAGACTGCAGTACCTGGGCTTCCCCACCCTTGCGGATCTCGCAGAGCTATGCGAGACATCACCGAGGCAGATAATCCGATTCATCCAAGGATCGGGTTGGTCCTCTCTTACGTAGTACTGGTCATCGGCCCATGAGTACCTTCATCGAACGGGGACCTAAGCCTATGCGGCATCACAAAGAGCCTCCTCAGGCTCAAGTGGAAGGTCCGGCTCTCTGAGCCGGCCATCACCGCTCTAACCTAACCTAACCTAACGTTATGCAAAACAACGAATTAATTTGATAATCTTATAATCTCCTTTTCTATCCGGTTATTCTATTACAGTTCACTACGAGTTTGAAATTGGATGCGAAACTACTCACATTACTTGACAATGTCTAAAGCTTCTCTAGAACATTGTATTTCCTAAGCACTTACAGATGGTTTCTCGAAAGACTTCCTCTGCAGAATTCTTTATTATGTATTGAATTTTGGCCAGCCTAAATCTATTAGGGTCGATCAATCCGAGCTCCGAATTGCAATCGCTAAATCCACTACTTGAAGAAGCCAGTCCGCCGTCAACAATATTTTGAAATTCTTTAGGGAATTTGATTATGGCCAGCTAAGATGTATTTGTTTTATAAGAGCTTAAATGGGACGAAAGATATCCTTTCAGGCCACGTTGGGCGCCAGATTGTGTAGTGTACAGAACAGGACGGCTTAGCCTTGGTAGCCTGAAACGGCCAGAAACTATGACCGTTGCCCAAAGATGTTTCTTTTATAAGAAGCTAGGTTCGACGGTGCGCATTCTTGCTGTGCTCGGGTCCTGCTCGTCGGATTGGTCGAGGTCCTTTCTCCCCTAGCTATCTTTCCTTCTAACACAAGTCAATTAATGCGCGAGATAAACCAAAGATTAATCAGTCTCTACAAGGGAAATGGTATATAAAAAGAAAAGGAATTGATTCCGCGCCGCCACGCGTACTATATCCAAATAAAATGTAAACTCGCTAGATTATGGGATCACAGGTGTTAAGTGTCCCGTTTCTCTACCCACCCAACCTTGATAACTACTAGAATTTGATAGCTGTCCCAAGTCAAAAGAATCTTCACATTCTTAATTCACTTTAGTAGAACTTAGCATGAGTACTCGACGGACGAAAGTAAATAAGTTTAAGCCAACATGTTTATGATCATAAAGGTACAAATAAGTTTCATTTTAATTCCATATGTAATTCACAGAAAGCAAAACTAACAAAAATATTTACATTCAACATTAATTTAATTATCGATTATTAATTCTTAATATCAGCAAAATATTTACTGGGGCTCATGGGGATATATTTTCTCAAATCATTATTCATATATATTCTTATAATTTAGGCATGCATTTCGCTTATAAATACTCACAGTAATTCAACTCTCACCGATGTATCATTGGGCTCAAGATGACTCCGATGTAATTGCTGTATAATTTAGGAAGTAGACATATATATCTATATGTCGGGGCGAAAATAATGTGTATGCACTTAATTGCTATTTACTTCTTCTCCATGTTCCTTCTGCTGTCATGCGTGTTCCTATTCACTGTCAATGTATGAGTATGAGTAGATAAATTGTCTAGAAACGAGACTCTGCTAGAATGAGACCAATATAGCTGTTGCTGAACGAGGCCACTTGCGCTGCTTGGTTAGAGTGAGGAAGAGACATAATAAAAAGGGAATGTCAAAATAGAAATGTCAAGGAAGAAAAGAAAGCAGGCTGTACGAAACGACACATTACGCATTGAGAAGCCGAAGCAGACGCAAGTGGACTCGTTGAACGCGCGCAGCTTACAAGAAAGACATTATGAGCGACGCCGAAATGAACGGACGAACGGACGACGAGGCTCCTGGCATCAATAACCCGACATCAGAAGTGGGATCTGTGCCACACCCTGCATTTTCTGAGGAGCAGTGGCGTGCAGTGGTCGAAATGCAAAATCGGAATTTCGCTGAAGTTGTAAAAATCATGCAAGTCACGCCGGCACGCGAGCAACAACCTAGCTTTGAGGTTAAGCTACCCAAATTTAACCCTGAAGCTGCATGCGTTGAGGCAGCAAAGTGTTCTACAACCGATATAATTTTGTCTGAGCACCCCCTTCAACGAAGTAAATTGGTCATGGCACTTAGCAACTGTATGGAGGGAACTGCATCTCAGTGGCTCACACAAATTTCGTACCATGGTATGACTTGGCGAGCGTTCCAGGACCTATTTCTGCAGCGCTTTGAAACCGAAGAGACGCCGGCCGCTACGTTTTTGAATTTACTCAACAGCCGCCCGAGTGCCGCCGAATGTTACGCGGTATATGCGAGTCGGTTGGTGACGACGCTGACAACGAAGTGGCGAAATATGGGAATTGAAGAAATTGCCGTTACAACTGTTCTTGCGCATATGGCAAACATCGACGGTCGTTTGCAGCGCGTTCTCTTCACATCCAATGTGCGCACCAGAAGTAAGCTACGGGCGGAGTTAAAAGCGTTTACGTTCGACAAAAAGCGACCTGCTCGAGATGACAACGTTGGACCTAACCAGAAGAACAATAAGGCATCGCCAGTTGTATGTCACTTCTGTTTAAAGCCGGGACATCGAATTGCTGAATGCCGAATTAAAATGCGACAAGATAGAGAGCCGAAACCGCAGCGTGAGAAGTCAAATGTCACGTGCTATCGGTGCGGCCATTTCTCCAACCAGTGCCCGAGGAACAGAAGTGCAGTCAAGCAAGATGTGACTCAACAGAAGACTGTTAACCAATGTTGTGTGACTGAGCCAAAGGGAAATTTGCATCAACGGGGTGAGATCTATCCAATTTGCTTTGATTCCGGTGCAGAGTGCTCCCTTATTAAAGACGACATTAGTAATAAGTTATCGGGTAAACGCATAAACAATATTGTAATGATAAAGGGTATTGGTGGTGGCAGTGTATGTAGTACATTGCAAATCTTAAGTGAGGTTACTATAAACGAAAACATTATAGAAATATTATTTCATGTAGTCCCGAATGAGCAATTGAGGAGTGATATTCTGATAGGGCGAGAGATACTCAAACAAGGCTTTTATGTAATTCTGACATCCGATAATTTTAAAGTAGTAAAATCAAAAACTGTTAATAATTGTTCCGTTGCTGAGCGATCGCTTACCTTGTCCGATATCGACACCGAATTAGTCGACAATGAGAAAGCTTAATTAATCGAACTACTTGAAAAGCATTCGACTTCATTTACCAATGGGATACCTCATACCCGAGTAAATACGGGTGAAATGAAAATCCGTTTAATTGATCCAACTAAAACTGTCCAGCGTCGACCTTACAGACTTAGCCCCGAAGAAAAAGAAGTAGTGCGTATGCAAGTGAGCGAATTGATAAGGTGTAATATTGTTCGCCCAAGTTGTTTTCCATTTGCTAGCCCCATGTTGCTCGTTAAAAAGAAAAATGGCACCGACCGTCTGTGTGTCGATTTTAGAGAGTTAAATTCAAACACGATTTCGGATAAATATCCCTTGCCGCTTATTAGCGATCAAATTGCTAGACTTCGCGGAGCAAATTATTTCACATGCCTGGATATGGCGAGTGGCTTCCACCAAATCCCGATTCACCCTGAATCCGTGGAATACACTGCATTTGTGACCCCAGATGGCCAATTTGAATATCTTACAATTCCTTTTGGCCTCAAAAATGCGCCATCTGTTTTCCAGCGCGCAGTCATGAATGCACTTGGTGACCTTGCTAATTCTTTTGTAATAGTTTACATGGATGATATAATGATAGTATCTCCAACCAAGGAATTGGCTTTGGAAAGGCTTGCAACTGTTTTGGATGTTCATACAAAGGCTGGGTTTACCTTTAATCTTACTAAATGTAGTTTTCTCAAAACAACGGTCCAGTATTTGGGCTATGAAGTGCGAGCTGGGGAGATTCGCCCGAATGTGCGAAAGATAGCTTCATTAAGCTCCTTGCCTCCTCCTCAAACTGTCTCCGGCGTTAGACAATTCATTGGCCTGGCCTCGTACTTTCGCAAATTCGTTCCTGGATTCTCCCAACTTATGAAACCCTTGTATTCACTTTCGTATGGTAACGGCAAGATTACATGGACCGCTGAGCTAGAAGAGATCAGACTCAATGTTGTGACGACCCTCACAAATGAGCCTGTTCTGGTAATTTTCGACCCGCAATATCCTATAGAGTTGCACACTGACGCAAGTGCCTGGGGATACGGAGCGATACTTTTACACCGTATAGAAAGTAAACCCCATGTAATCGAGTACTTCAGCAAGACAACTACCTCTGTTGAATCTAGATATCACTCTTACGAGCTTAAAACCTTGGCAGTGGTAAACGCCGTTAAACATTTTCGCCATTACCTAATTGGCCGTGAGTTCGTTGTCTATACCGACTGCAATTCATTAAAAGCTTCTCGCACAAAAATAGATTTAACCCCCAGAGTTCACCGCTGGTGGGCCTACTTACAATCGTTTAATTTTAAAATTCAGTATAGAGAGGGTAAGCGTATGGCTCATGTCGATTTCCTATCAAGAAATCCTTTACCATCCGAACACATTCTGTCAATGAACAAGATTCCCGAAAAACGAGTAAATCTGTCCGAAATTTCAAGTACTTGGCTTCTTGCTGAGCAACGATTAGACCCCGAGATAACAGAAATAGTTAACAAATTGGAGTCAGATGAATTGGCCGAAAACCTGGCCAAAACGTATGATCTGCAAAAAGGCGTATTATATCGCAAGGTCCAAAGACTAGGTAGAACAAGTTATTTACCAGTTGTACCCAGAGCTTTTAAATGGTCAGTAATTAACCAGGTGCACGAGTCAATAATGCATTTAGGATGGCAAAAGACACTTGATAAAGTGTACCAGTATTATTGGTTCGCTAAAATGAACAAGTATGTCCGGAAATTTGTTTCAAACTGTATTACTTGTCGGTCCGTGAAATCAATGTCTGGGAAGGTTCAGGCGTAACTTCATTCTATTCCGAAGACAAGTATACCGTGGCACACCATTCATATAGATATAACGGGAAAATAAAGTGGCAAGAGCGATATGAAGGAATATCTTATTGTGCAGATCGATGCCTATACAAAGTTTGTTTATCTATATCACACCTTAAAGATAGATGCCGAAAGCTGTGTCAACGCTATGAAATCTTCCATATCCTTATTCGGAGTACCAGATCGCGTTATCGCCGACCAGGGCAGATGTTTCACTAGCTCCAAGTTTTCAGAGTTTTGCGCATCACAGAAAGTTCAACTTCACTTGATTGCTACGGGAATGAGCCGCGCGAATGGGCAGGTGGAACGGGTCATGAGCATACTGAAAAATTTGTTGTCAGTGGTAGAATCGAGTCAAGGATCGTGGCAGGATGCACTTGGCGAAGTGCAACTTGCACTGAATTGTACAATTTCTCGTGCCACTAAGGCAAGTCCGTTGGAGATGTTGATTGGTAAGCAGGCTCGACCCCTTGGATTAGTTCCCCCATGTGAGACCGAATGTGAAATAGATTTGGCAACTGTTAGAGCGCAGGCGACAGAAAATATGAATTCCTTAGCGTCTTACGACAAATCCAGATTTGATAGCAGTAAGGCAGCCGTTGACAAACACCACGTAGGTGACTAAGTGCTACTGAAAAATGAAGAAAGACACCAAACCAAGTTAGATCCGAAATTCAAAGGACCGTTCTTGGTAACTGAAGTATTAGAGGGTGACAGGTACGCGCTAAAGTCGTTGACGAGTAACCGGTCGTTCAAGTATTGCCATGAAGATTTACGAAAAATGCCGGATGCGGAAATGCCTAATGAGTTAAATGAGAATATAGAGAAATAGCTGAAATATAGAAATAGTTGAATTAAGAGAAAATCCCGCCAATGAGTTCTTTTGTGAACGAGAGATATCCGTCTAGGTGAGACGATGAATTGTGAGTTATCCGTCTATGTGAGGCGATGAATTGTGAGTTATCCGTCTAGGTGAGACGATGAATTGCGAGTTATCCGTCTATGTGAGGCGATGAATTGTGAGTTATCCGTCGAGGTGAGTCGATGAATAAGTAATAAGAGAGATCCGTCGAGGTGAGACGATGAATAAGTAATAAGAGAGATCCGTCCAGGAGAGACGATGAGTTTGCATTGAATCAATAGTCAAGTGTGTGTGAACTGGCGGAAGATCGATACTAGTAATCGGTAAATGATAATGTTAAGATAAGTTGTAAACTGATGTATTACTGATTGATGAAACTGAATTTGAAAATAGAATAAGTAATCTCAGCAACAATGAAATGTAAGTTGTTTGCTCCTTCACAGAATTAAGAAATTAAGAAATACACCTAATAAAGTCATGTAATGTAATGTAATGAAATAGTATTGAGAAGTGATGAAAGTTTGTGATCTTGGTACCCTGGTATTTCGGTATCAAAAGCTTACACGAGGACGTGTAAATGTCAGAATGGCCGTGTCGGGGCGAAAATAATGTGTATGCACTTAATTGCTATTTACTTCTTCTCCATGTTCCTTCTGCTGTCATGCGTGTTCCTATTCACTGACAATGTATGAGTATGAGTAGATGAATTTTCTAGAGAGACTCTGCTAGAATGAGACCAATATAGCTGTTGCTGAACGAGGCCACTTGCGCTGCTTGGTTAGAGTGAGAAAGAGACATAATGAAAAGGGAATGTCAAAATATAAATGTCAAGGAAGAAAAGAAAGCAGGCTGTACGAAACGACACATTACGCATTGAGAAGCCGAAGCAGACGTTGAACGCGCGCAGCTTACAAGAAAAACATTATGAGCGACGCCGAAATGAACGGACGAACGGACGACGAGGCTCCTGGCATCAATAACCCGACATATAGATAAAGAGAGAAATATATATTCAAATGATTCCCATCTTCATATTGCTCAGTCTTACAACTAGTTTTCTTTAATTAATTTATGCGTTAGTTCATAGTTAAAAAAAATAAAAATTGAAATGCAAAAACAAGAAAAAGGTTTTAAATTACTCGTTAGCTTAACCGATTATCTTTTTGACTTTTACATTACTTTTTACAAGAACAAAGAAGATTTTTATATCATATTTTCGGAGCAATGACAAAGAGCGGCCGCAGCAGGTGCAATTGTAATTATTTATAGCTCAAAGGCTAGATTAGCACGAAGCGGAGAATCAAAACAAAACGAAAACTCTTTTACAGCTTCTAGACTGGGGCAATGAATTGGGTTCGGTTACATTACGTCACAGGTGCTCGCCGATTACAGATGAGGTTATGGAAATGGACCGCGATCTCTGTCTGAGGGGTCCAAACAATCCTAAATTTTCCCTCTTAATTTCCACACTATATATCCAAAACGTAGGTCCAGAGCTGCTGTCTCGGTCTCCGAGTGCAGTCTTGGTCCAAGGGTCGGCACCGCCTTTGCAAAGTTGGCGAGGTGCTCGCGGCTACAGCCAAGTTGGAAACGCTTGCAGATAAAGCGTATAAGCTCTTTGGCTCAAACCAAGGCTGAATGCCTGCATAAAGTAAAATTAGAACTCAGAACTTTCGTTCGATCTGGAAACATACCTCCTGCGCTGACACTAACACTTATTCACTTTATTTCACTCCACTTTCTTGATGGTTTTGATGTTTATTTTTATGCAATACTTTATAGCTGATTAGCTAATATTAATTTGAAAATTTAGACCACGTGTGTACAGTTGAGCTGCTTATGCCACGACCATATATATACAATAGGTCTTTAGCTGAATAAAATCGAATGATTTGCACGTGAAGAGTTCGTATGCTCTAAACTCCCAAATTTGGTCTTCGCTTAAAGCTTTTCCATAGCGGTGAAATCGGGTGATCTTCCCGAGTTCTTTCATTACACCAATTATAGCAAGTGCATCAGCGAGGGCGGATACAAAAGTTGTCGTACTAATTGTACCTAACAATAAATGCCTTTAAATTAATCCAAAAAGTTGGACACTACAGTGTGCCGCCCAGCTCATGGAACAGATCGATACGATCTCTTCTAACGCAGCTCCAGTCCAATCCCCTGCGCCCCAAAATTCCTTTCCGTCTGGCTGTCGGCTTCCTCCGTGCGATACCGAAATTTTCTCGGGCGATTATATTCGCTGGCCGACTTTCCGATACCTTTTCACAGCGGTCTATATAGACAATCCTGCGCAGACCCCTGTTGAAAAGTTGTTCTATCTAAATGCCAAGACTAGTGGTGAAGCTCATTCCATAGTTTCCAAGTCGCCACTCACTCGCCAACGATGGTTTCCGCTCAGCCTGGAAAACCCTATCTGAGCGTTTCGAAAACAAACGAGCGCTGGTGAACAGCACACGAATCTTTGGCAGCCTTGAAGGAGCTGCAAAATACGATCCAAAACTGCCTCACTTCCCTAAATTTGTCCGGCCTTCCTACGGATAATTGGGATTGTCTCCTGGTGTATGTGTGTTCCACGAAGCTTCCAAAACTCACGCTCTCATTATGGGAGCAATCTATCCCGAACAAGACCGACATTCCTACGTGGCTAGCACTTGACTCTTTCCTGACTGAGCGCCATAGAACTCTGGAGGCCATAGAGTTTATACATCCTACTACGTTGCGCCTCCATCCGTCCGAACCGACACCCTCCGACGTGTCGCCACGAATACTGAAATCCTTCAGTACGAGGATCGTTCCGATATCCAAAAGATGCGATGTATGTTCCAAAGAGAACCATCCAGTGCGTTTATGTTCACTCTTCCTTCAGATGACAACAGAGGATCGCACCGCTTACATCCGAAAAAAGCAGTTGTGCTTAAATTGCTTTGCAAACAATCATCAAATTCGTAATTGCACAAGCGCCCACAAGTGCTTCACGTGTCACGGTCGGCATCACACTTTGTTGCATCTAAGCAACTGCTCCTCCAGTGAACCGCCTGCTCCTGATACTGCTTCTGCTCCGATCCAAAGGATTTCCTCGTTCTCCACACGAGTGACTACCGCTCCCGATTCCTCCAAGTCTGCCAAGGGAACCATCCTCTTCGGAAGTGTCACCGTTTTCTTCGGCTTAGCGCTGGGAAACGGCTCCGAGCAGTCATCGAGAAGAGGTACTGCGTCAATTGCCTGGCCCACCATCATTCCACGGGATCTTGCCGCAGTGACGACCGATGCCAGTCGTGTGGTCAGGATCACCACACACTTCTCCATGTCCACGAGCGCTCAGCGTATCCAACGCTTTCCCGAGCAAAGGCGTCCTATATTCCTACAGCGTATCCTCGCTAGGAGGCCTCGAAGATCTTCTTATATTTTTGCTGCGTATCCTCCTTTCTTATCGAGTGCATTTCAGAATAAAGCCATCCCCCTCCGAACAATGTCAATGAAATCAATTTTCACATTCAAGAAAAATTGTCAGGCGCACTGACTTCATATAAATCTAATGATAGCGCAATGAATGAAGATGAAGAATGAAGAATTTCCAGTTGAATTTTTAAATTCCCTAGAACCGCCTGGTATGCCACCGCATTGTTTGAACTTAAAAATCGGCTCATCAATACTTTTACTACGGAATTTAAATGCAGCAAAATTGTGCAATGGCACAAGATTGGTTGTAAGAAAATTTATGCCGAACTTAATTGAAGCCACAATATTGACTGGAAAAGCGAAGGGAGAAATGATGCTCATACCGCGTATTCCGTTGATACCAACAGACATGCCATTTGAATTTAAGCGAGTGCAATTCCCAGTGCGTCTATCATTTGCCATGTCCATTAATTAGGCACAAGGACAAACGCTTCAAGTATGCGGATTGAAGAGCCGTGTTTTTCTCACGGGCAGCTATACGTGGCCTGTTCAAGAGTTGGCATTCCAAACTCTTTATTTGTATACGTTCCAAATGGACAGACAAAAAATATTGTTTATCCAAATGTTTTGGATTGAAAATACAAATTTTCAAAAAAAGTAAATGACTTTCATATAACAAATTCTAGGAATATTTCATTTAATTTTAAGACTGCATGCGGCGAAGCGCATGGGGCCCGCTAGTATAATATAAAATACAAATTGTTTCCTCTATCAGCAATCCTTATGCATTTTTTTTAGCATAAGAATTAGGGTGACGTGATGGGTAAACGCGCAGGTGTGCATAATAAAATAAAAACAAGTAAGAAAGCTACAGTCGTTCGTGATCGACTGTTATATACCCTGTACCAAAATATATCACCGCGCGAATTAGCTCCCGATTATAAATAAAATCGGTAACCAGGGAACACCACGTGGTGGCCAATGCATTATAATACAAACATGCCTACATTTCTATCTATGGTACATAGTATATTAAATTAAAAATTTAAATAAACATACATATGAACATACATAATACTTTGCAAGTATATAAGAATGCTTGTATTTGCATATGTACATACATACATACATTCATAAGTCTGAGACCCACTCTCTGTACCTTTCTAGCCATTTGGTTGCTCTCATCGTTTTTACGCTTCTCCTTTGTCATGTCTTTGACAACGATAAACAAAAGTCAGCTGATCGCGACTTTTGCCTATTAGAGAAATGTAAATAAACTCGCTCTTTGCAAAACCACCGCCATCTCATGCACTTGCGTGTGCAAGACAGAGAAAGAGATAACCCCTCTCTCTTTTTTGCGCACGGGTGTTAGCTTCTTGCGCTCATCAGTTTTGTTGTTGTTTTTTGGGATGCTCCTGTTGCTAGCTGCCAAATAGATAGCACACTGATAAGTAAATAACTTTTGTGTTTTTCACCCGATCTTTACCAGATTTTCGGTATTGATACATGTTCTACATATGCATGCCTATGCACAAAAAGAAAGATCTATGGTAATATTTGTGGCTGCAAAACGTTTTTATTGATTTGCGGGGGAATGGGAGGGAAATTTTTAAATCTGAAACAAACTTGATCTGCGTGCAATACATTCCGACCTACATACCGAATTTGGTGGCTCTAGCTCTTATAGTTGCTGAGATCTAGGCGTTCATACAGACGGAGAGACAGACATGGCTATATCGCCTTGGCTGTTGATGCTGATCAAGAATATATATGCTTTATGGGGTCGGAAATGCTTCCTTCTGCCTGTTACATACATTTGCACAAAATTAATATACCTTTGAACCTACGCACAGTGGGCGATTTGACCAATCTAGCAAAAGAAAATAATAACTCCAAAAATAAAAGATTTCTCAAAAGAAAAACTTTTTTATCATAATAATAACTTAAAAAGCCATACAAAAAATTATTTTTTTTTAATTTAATTTTTATTTTTAAAAATAAAAAAAAAATTTTTATTTCTTAATTTAACAAAATTTTGGTTTGCTTTATTTTTGTTTCTTATTTATTTTTAAGTATAAAAAAAATTATTCGGAGTCGCTGCTCCAATCAGATCCTGATATTTCGCCCTCCTTTACAAAGCCCAAAAGCAGCATGCCATACTGAAAAAAGGGCGCTTCTGGACCAATTACATGATTTCTGCAATATGAAAAATATTAGATGACGCGCGTTGACGCAGCTAAGTTTGGTCATCTTGAATAGAAGACGATTCATATTTTCAAATGTATAGCGCGGACAAGTACGGTCATCAATAGTTTTATTCCACAGAAGTTAACAATTATTCACAAAAAGGGTCATTTAAAGCTTACCACATTCAATCACCATTTAATAATTCAACACTTATCACAGGTCACAAAACGTGTTTTTTTCTATTACTACATACCTGAATTCTTGTAAAACCAAAAAAAAAAATCTTCGAAAAGGTTAAAATTTCAATTTTTACAAAGAATTGAAGTTCCTCGAAAAAACGCTGGAAATACTTATTTTGATTGCAGCGAAAACATATGCTCACAGCTGATCAAATATATCGATTAAAACACCAAAAATAGAATTTTGGTGCTAATTAAATATTTAGTTATCGGCGAGAATTCAAATTTTGGAACATTTCAACAAAAAATTTTTTAATTTCCTGTCGCTAGATCGGCCAAATCGCCCACTGTGGTACGGTGGCTATTATATTCAAGTACACCACCTCCCGCGTGGGCAGTAGCCCACGAATTGCAATGCGAGCTTGATTTACTTACATCAAGACTCAAAAACAAAACCCCACAAGCCCCAAATCACTCAATTATAAAAACCGTACTCAATCAGGAGAGAATAACACCTCCAGCCCCAAAAGCGCTCCCACAACGGGAAAAAAGGTGCCCTGGCGACTGGCCTGGCCAATTGGACAGTGTCATGAAATAAATGACAACGCCGTGGACCTTTGATTTTATTCTTTGCTTTATTTTGGGAGCAGCGATGGTGCCGCTTCCCATGTCAATATGGATCTGGCTTAAACATTCTTCCTTAGGTTCTAATTAAGCCTAGGTCTCCTGGCTGCGCTGCCCACAGTTGGACAGCAGAGAGACGGTTATGTACATATCTTATATATTATATATGTATATGCTCTCTTTAAGCTGGAGCGCTATGGTATATGCATGCACTTGAGTTCGATCAAGCGGTCGGCGCATGTAACAGAATGCTTACATATGATCTTTCTTTATGCGCGCCGATCGACTCATATTTCGGTCACTTAGGCTAAAGACCGGGGCTCTGTTTATGTAAACAGTGCAACAAACTTGGTACAGTAGATATTCAATATATATGCATACTACATCTCCCTTCTTTTGAAAAATAACGTAATTTATGAAGTTATTTTTTTTTTTTTATTTTACTTAAAAGATTAGTTTTTAATTAACAATGAGATTTTACTATTTTTATTTTATTTTTTTGTATGTTATATTTTTTTTTTTGTATTTTGAATATAGTAAATTACAAATAATATTCAAATGTAGATCAGTATTTTTGACTTAGCATGGCCATACTAGTAACAATTATGAAATACAAATATTTAGCCTATCCTTATGTACTGTTTGTTTTTTGTTTTTATTATACGTTATTATAATGTTATTTCTATCTCCTATTTCTGTTACTTTTTAAGGACCAGTATATTTATATTCTAGCTTATGACCTGTTTCATTTCGTAATAAGACTTTATCACCAACCGATGTATATACATATGTTGATTATTTTCTGATCATATAATATCTTATTATTGTTCTTATTTTCTTCTATCATTATTCTAGCTCTTTGTAAGCTACTTCTAATCTATATTTACTCTGCTTAGCATAGTCATCTATATTATATATTGTCTCTATGTTATCTATACTATTAAATTGTTTAGGTAAATTATTTGTTTTACCAAATACTAACTCATATGGACAGTAATTATGTGCCATTGAGGGGGTCGTGTTGAAACAGAAAACGAAGTATTGAAGCCATACATCTTAATCAGTTTTATCAACCGATATATGTATATGAGCGTATGTATTCGTTGAAAGTTCTATGACTACGTTCTATTGTTCCAACGGTCTGGTGGTGGTGTGCCGTAGATGTTATATTTTTAATTCCTAGATACTTGCATAAATCATTTATAATTGAATTCTAGTATTCTGTTCCCATGTCCGTAATGAACGTCTTCATTGGACCGTAGCGACAGTGTTCGCGTTCTTATTTGGAACTGGTATGGCAACTAACTGTATATTCATTGCCATTTTCCGATTTAGGTAGACCAATAGTGTCTACTATCACCCTGTCGAAAGAATTTTTTGGCGTATTGGTTATTGTTCACGCCGGAAGGGCGTTTATTTTCCGGAGGCAGTGTGATCCCGTACACTCGCTCTCTCTCTCCCTCTTCCACTGCACTTTCGTGCATAGAGCTGCTAATCCGCTCTCCCCAAGCTAGCTTTAAGACTTCTTGCATTTAGTACCAATTTCCGATTCTAAAAATAAAGACCTCTAACGCACGTCGCGTAGTACCCCGAAGTTATTCCGTGTTTTTCTTATCGAGTGCACTTCAGCTTAAAGCCATCTCCCTCCGAACAGTTATTATCAATGGAGTCGACTATGGGAAATTTGACCACTTTTGGTGACCAAAATTAGTAACTCAAGAACGGAGCAAGATATTTGACTTCTGTTTTTTGCATCGGATTAAGTTGACCAATATCTTTTATCAGTAGAAAAATAGTGGGCGTAGCACCGCCCACTTTTTTTTAAACTAATGTAAATTTTTTTTAGGTTTTTAGAGAATTAATTAAAAAGTAAATAAAAGTTCTGTAACAGTATTAGGTTATAATTTTTGCAAAATAGTGGGCGTGGCACGCCTCTAACAACGTAAAGTAACATACGTAAACATTAAAGTAACATAAAGCCCATCTAAAGCATCTTGTGGCCCTGTAATGAAAGACAATTAACAATGTATATTAACAATGTATATTAACAATGTATTCTGCGATATGTGTAGCTCTTCGCATTAAAAGGCATCACAGTTTTGGAATCCAGCCAAACTTCATGCTTCCGGCGCAACTGACTTAAATTAGCAAAGGAACTCTCCACATTTGCGTCAAGCGGTAGCAAAAATTTTTAATCGCTTGGTCTATAAGATCGCTGTACTGGTCAAAATTTACTTCTGATATGGCATCTTAATAGAATCAAACACAGCATTCTCCTTTGCGACTTTTCCCCTCGCTTCGTGCCACTTGCCAAACAAATCTGCGTTTGCACAAATTGAGGTTATGTCCTAAAAATGAAAAATTCTCGCAAAATCGTAAAAAGTGATATTTTTAATAACATTTATTTGAACAACAATTTAATCCTCTACAACATACAATACATCTCATGGATGGACTCTTCTGGACTCACTTTAAATCCCTTACGGAACATGAGACTTTATCCAAAATATGCACTTGCAGGGCTACTTAGATTTTTGCTTTATTAAGGGAAAAACACAATTTTTTTTTACAAATGACGCTCACAAACACATAATACTAACCACACAGATTCGAAATCATTTCAAAAATTTTAGTTATATTGTTTACTTTTATCGTTCTGATCACTTGAACTTGAGCAAACAAAACTTTAAATGGCAGGCACGGGTGCTTTGCAAATGCAACACCTGTTTTATCAGCTGATTCCTTTGTTGTGGCGCCCTCTATAAAAATTTCTGTTATGCAACACTGAAGATTGGTGTTTTGTGAATGCATTGCACTGAAACTTTTTTTAATTTTCCGACTTTCAGAAAATGGGTTTTGGTCACCAAAAGTGGTAAAATTCCCCATAGTGGAGTCTTGCTGTGCTTTGTTATTTTAGCTTTTTGGCATTTTTGACATTTTCGTATGTACTCAGTAATATCTCGAGTCATACCTTTCCAAAAATAATGTCTTCTGACCTTGGCCAAGGTTTTTGAAATGCCGATATGACCTCCTTGTATTGGATCGTCATGGAATTTAGACAGTATAGCTTCTTTCTCTTTTTGTTTTTCTATAAGGGTCACCGGGTTGAGTAGTGCTACTTTTTATGTTTGCCCATTTGTTTAAAATTATCTATTGAAACATGTTCAAAGATATTTTCCCACGGTGCCATTTTGAGTTGGCTGATTTTATTTATACCGGCCTGCATTTCAGTTTTTGGAAAAATTTACCTAAGTCGAGGATTCCATTAGTATATAAATCGCGAACATCATATCTTGCAATAATTTTCTTTCCATGTTTAAAGAAACATAGCATATTTTTTATATGCAAGGTCACTACTTTACGTACTTCGTCATTGTTTATGACTTCATATACGTTGGGCTTAGAAGCTTTTTCAATAGATTGCCTAGGCAATTCTATTTTGTTCTTATCCGCGCGGATTTTCTGTCTATTTTGGTATCTAGAAGTGACTTTCAGTAATGTAGTAGTACATTCAGTAGTGTCTTTTCCCTTTAAATATTCCACTGTAAAGTCATACTCTTCTAATTCTAGCCTCATGCGTGTCAGTTTAGAACTCGGATTTATCATTGCGCATAGATATATTAATGTTCTGTGATCTGTTTTAATTGTGAGGTGTTTCCCATAAATGTATGGTCTAAATTGTAATATTGCCCAGTGAATTGCAGCTAATTCCTGCTCAGTTGTACATTTATTACTTTCTCCTTTACTGAAAGCTCTTGATGCGTATGCTATGGGAAGTTGGAGTCGGTTATGGTTTTGAGTTAAAACCCCTCCGCACGCTTGCTTACTTGCATCAGTAATTATACAGAATTCTTTGCTGAAATCAGGATATTGTAGCAAAGTAGGTTCCATAAGTTTTGTTTTTAAATATTGGAATGCGTTTTGGCATTCATCTGTCCATTCGAAAAGAACATTCTTTTTACATAATCTTGTTATGTGCCGTGAATATTCGGCGAAATTTTTAATGAAACGTCTATAATAATTGCAAAACGCAACGAAACGTCTAGCGCTGTCCGCATTGTGCGGCGTAGGGTAATTCATAATGACATCATATTCCGGAAGTATTCCCTTGTCTGTGCATTTATGAGCGAGAAAAGTCACCGCATGCATAAAAAATGAGCATTTTTCTGGATGTAACTTTAGATTGTATTTCCTACATTTCTCAAAAACGTCTGTTAAGCTTTTAAGCATATGTTTTTCAGAAAAACCTATAACTATTAGGTCATCCATATAAAGGGATGCTTGTCATTGTTCTCTGAAATGAATTAGGCGCAATTTTTATACCAAAAGGTATTCGCGTGAAGCGTTACGAGCCATTGAAATGACGTTATATCTCTTGAACTTTTTTCGAGTTCAATTTGATGAAATCCTGACATTAAGTCAAGACATGAAAAATATTTTGCTCTCCCAAGTTGATCTAAAATATCATCAATTCTTGGGAGTGGAAATTTATCGGACAGTAATTTTTTATTAATTTGACGATAGTCAATTACTAATCGCCATTTTTCCTTTGTTCTGAACCTGGAGTTGGTTTTTTAGGAACAAGTAATAATGGGCTATTATATACAGATACAGATGGTTCAACAATGCCGTCAGTGATCAATTTTCCAACTTGTTTTTGTATTTCGTTCAGCTGACTGTGTGGGCTTCTATAATTTTTTACATACACCGGTTCATCATCTTTTAATCTCAGTTTTTGTTTATAAAAATTATTAGTGCTTATTGGTTCAGATTCCAATCCGAATATATCATTATATTGGGTGCATAAGCTTGAAAGTTGTGATTTGAATTGTGGAGGAAAGTTTTTCTTTAGTTTAGATAATACAGATTGGTTTTTATTGTCCAGATTAGTTTTGACTACATCGTAGTTCGATCTTTATTCGATCTATGGTACTTCCTATGTAAATACCATGCTGAATTTCTTGATTTGGAATCAATACACTGTCTTCTTTTGAATTTAGTTATATTTTTCGAACAACTTGGGATCTTGCTGCCCCTTTAAAGGCCTCCGGCTCTTTGATCTCCTCGACAGGAGCAGTGTGCACTGGCAGCAATGCCAGCTTGTGGATGGCGCGCTTGATGACGCCTCCTGACGTCCGTACTTCGGCCACACGCACTCTACCGTCCTCGCCTGCTGTTGTTGCCACCACGCGGCCTGTTAGCCAACGCTGCGGGGTACGTTGTCCTCGTGGACGATTACCAGGCAACCAACCTCCAGATCGCGGCATCCGACGCTCCATTTGTTGCGCTGCTGCAGGCTGGCGATGTAGTCCTTGGACCAGCCGTCCCAAAACTGCTGCTTGAGAGCGGACAGCATTTGCCACCGCTTTAAATACGCGCAACTGGCCTTGCTGCAGACATCTCCTATGACGGATTCTTGCGGCAGCGTGATCAGAGGCTGCCCTATTAGTAGGTGTCCTGGTGTTAGGGCCTCTCCATCGTTGGGATCGTTGCCCGACGACGCGATTGGACGCGAATTGAGGTGGGTGCTCAACTCGTCCGTTATGAGCTTGGCGTTGCCGACTCCTCGCAGCAACCGGTGTTTGGCGGACTTGACGGCTGCCTCCCAAAGTCCTCCGAGGTGTGGTGACCTCGGCGGTATGAAACACCACTCGACGCCTCTCTGAGCCGCGGATCCTCTCAGCTCGTCCCGACTGCGGTGAAACGCTTCGCTCAGCTCCTTCAATACGTTGCACGCTCCTACGAAGTTCGTGGCGTTGTCGCTGTACACCTTCTCCGGCAGCCCTCTCCTCCCGACGAACCTTTTAAATACGGATAAGAAGCTGTCAGTGGATAAGTCGACAACAAGTTCAAGGTGAACAGCCTTTGAGGAAAAGCACACAAACACGGCCACATAAGTTTTGATAGGAGGTCTACCGCGGATCTTTAAGGACACATAAAATGGACCACAAAAATCTACTCCGCAAACTAGAAAAGGGCGCTCTATTCGGACCATATGGGCTGGCAAATTGCCCATTATCTGGCTCATCAGCACTGGTTTATACCGGAAGCAGTGAACGCAGCTACGGACAATTTTCGTACATGCATCTCGCGCATTGATCAGCCATATCTGTTACCTCAAAAGTGAAACCATTACCGGAATGGTAATGAGTCCGATGCAGGTTGCGAAGAAATAGCGAAACTATTTATTTATTTATTTATTAAAAATATAGCAAATTTCTGCTATTTTAGACCATATCCTTACCTCAGCCGAATTAAGGAGTGTTTTTTAAAGATGTGCTCCGACTCACATCATGTGGGCTGAGGCAAGGACAGGTGTCTTAATACATTTTGTGTATTAAAATCTAAAGACAATTCAACATGTAACAAGAAGTAAAGCTCATTATAAAAAGAACATAAAACACGAAAAGGGTCATGCTGCTCGAAGTTAGTCTTACAAAAATCAAGAGTAATTGGACGAAAGTGACGAGAAGGTCTAACAGGAACAGAGAAATACAATTGACTAAGAAGATAGGACGAACAAACATGACCATTAATTAATTTAAATAGAAACATCACTCCGTGGCAGGTCCGACGATCCTTTAGAGTGGGCAGGCTAAGAAGACGCAGCCTGTCGATGTAAGACGGGAGGCGGCGATGTGTGTCCCAGTGCAAACCCCGAAGAGCGAACAAAAGGAATTGCTTCTGAACCGATTCAATAAGGTCTTGATACTTCGCGTATTGAGGTGACCATACACACGAACAGTATTCGAGAATTGGACGAACAAGAGAGACATAAAGGAGTTTTGTGGTGTAAGGATCGTCAAACTCCTTAGACCAACGCTTGACAAAGGCAAAAACACCTTTAGCTTTCCCAACAATTATGCCAATGTGGTCGGAAAAGTTCAAATTGTGGGTAAAAAGAACTCCAAGATCGGTAACAGAGTGTATGCGCTCAAGATCACTCAGCCCTAAAGAATAACTTGCAGAGAAACAGTTTTTACGAAAAAATGACATAAATTTACATTTAGAATTGTTAAGAAACAGCAAATTGTTACAGCACCAGGACTGCACGTTGTTTAAGTCAGATTGTAAGAGCATATAAGAGTCAGAGTTTGTCAGTGGCAAGCACAGTTTGACGTCGTCAGCGTACATCATAATTTTGGAATTTAGAACGACATTAGGCAAATCATTAATAAAAATTCCAAAAAGAAGTGGCCCAAGATGACTCCCTTGCGGAACACCCGAGGTTACGTGGACACAGTCTGAAAAAGAACCCTTGAAGGCTACTCGTTGAGTCCGGTTGGATAAGTAGGTGGCAATCCAATTAGTCAACAAGACAGGGAAACCCAAGAGTGTAAGTTTTTTCAGCAGCAGCTGGTGATTCACGCAGTCAAAGGCTTTGCTGAAGTCCGTAAAGACGACGTCAGTTTGGGTGTTATTTTTAAAGGCGTTTCTAATAACAGTACAAAACTCCAGAAGGTTTGTGGAAGTTGACCTGTGTTTCATAAAGCCATGCTGGTAGGGGGACATTATAGAGCGACATTGGTGTTGAAGTTGAGCAGTAACAAGCGATTCAAAAAGCTTAGGTATCGCACTAAGTTTTGCAATCCCTCTATAGTTTTCAATGTTAGATTTGCTACCCTTTTTGTGAAGGGGAATTATAAAAGATTCCTTCCAGCTTTCAGGAAAAAATGAGAGCTGTAGGGATATCTTAAAAAGTTTAGACAAAGGACTACATAATGCACTGGCACAATATCTCAAGACACAGCTAGGAACAAGATCAGGACCAGAAGAGAACGATAGCTTGAGTGTTTTGAGATGCTGAAAAACATCATTTTCGCTGATTGAGGGCAAAAAAATGTTGTCAGAGTGCGGAAGAGAATATGGATATGGTGAAGTAGAGTCAAAACATATAGATGTATAAGTAGTCCGGAAAAATTTTGCGAATAAGTTCGCAATATCGTGCTCGTTGGAGGCTGACTCATTATGGAGGTGAAGACTGGATGGATAAATGTGTGACTTTCGTTTAGAGTTAACAAAGGCGTAAAACTGCTTGGGATTAGCCTGAAACTCAGTTCTACAACGATTTAGGTGATTCTTGTAACATTCAGAGTTGTGAGTCAGAAAGTCAGAGCGGGCTATTAAATATCTAGCACGATCTACTTGCAGCCCGGTTAGTCTGAATTTTTTAAAAAGTCTGGACTTCACGTTTTTTAAATAGGAGAGACGACGGGAAAACCAGGGAGGCTTATGCGAAACGTCAGGAGAGGGAAACGATGGAACAAACATATCAAAACTAGAGTACAGTATGTCATAAAACCGTTCAACCATGTGCAAGGGATCGTCAGTGGAGTCAAGAAAAGTCCAGTCGATTGAAGATAAATAAGAAATCATGTCAGTGAAATTAGCTTTGCGAAAGCAGCGAAAAGTTGCTGGTTCAGCTAAAGGACACGGCAGTAGTGGAGACGAGGCCTCTAGAATTATCTCCAATGTGGGATGATAAGCATCTTCAGGGCTGGAGAGAGGGTCGATTCTAGAGACGTAAGCATTGGCAAACTCCGACGAAAAAATTAAGTCTAAGACTTTGTCTCCACAGTTCTTAATAAAATTCAATTGTCCCAATGAAAGGTCGATAAGACCATGAATAAAATCATGAGGAGCGGTGGGAACTAGAAAATTCGACTCAGGAGAGGGCACCCAGGATATGGAAGGCAGGTTAAAATCACCCATAACAATGAGGTGATCATTAATGCCAAGGGACGAATGAATATTTTGGATTAGCATTAAATGCTGCAAATATAAATCAGTATCAGACCGAGGTGGGATGTAGGAGCATGAGACGTAAACAAAATAATCATGAACACGGATGCGAACTGCAACAAACTCTAAATTACAATTTATGTCAGTTATCGGAAGCAAGTTTGAAACTAGATTAGACTTAACAGCGATAAGGACACCACCGCCGATACGCATAAGACGATCACATCTATAAACGATATAGTTTCCTGCAAATAATTCACTATCAGAGACAGAGGAGTTGAGCCACGTTTCAGTAAAGGCAATAACATTGGCATCAAAGGAGACACTGTTGACGTGTAGTTTACTAAGTTTGCCTAGTAAGCTGCGAACATTCTGGTAGTGTAGGATAAAGGAGTCTTTTAGTTTTTTGGAGTTCTAGCCAAGGGAGACCGTGGCAAGCGAGCCCGAGGGTCACTCTTGTTGACAAATTCATGAACAATTGCGTGTTCAGGCCATACGGAAGTATCAAGAACTCTAGGAAATAGTACATCAGAAATTCCAATCTTAAACGAAGATATATCACGTCTCTGCTTAAAACTGAATTTAGTGACAGTAAATTCGGTAACAGAAACATTCAACTTGTTACTCAAATGGGTCCTTACATCGACCTCAGAGGCCCCTGGATTGAGGCGGGAAACAAAGATTAGCTTCTTAGGAGCAACGCCAGCTAAAGGGGCTGGTCTTCGTTGGGCAACTCCAGAAATTGTAGAAACTTGGGGTGCTCGGCTGGTGATTGGTAGCGCTAAAGTTGAGACCGCCGGAGGCACCCCAGGATGGGCATCCAAGTCCAACGACGCGCAGTCAGCGGCAGCCGACGTGGATGGTTGGTCGGCGTTGACGGGATGTAGATCCAAAGGCACGTTGAAGTTGGCTGGTTGCAGACCCAAAACCATGTCGTCACTATTCCCGCCAGATATGGGGGCAAGAACAGCAACTTCACCTGGGCCGTTGACCACGGCCGCGGTGTTATCAGCGGGCTTAGATCGAGGGCTAAACCGCATAAGGGGGCTCGCAGGGTCTGGAACAAATAGGAAGCTGTTAGTAAGGTTGCTCATTTGTTGATTTGCGGAGTCACTTAGCAGCTTAAGTGATTTAAAGTGCTGCTCCGCCTTCTGGAAACTGCTGGATAAGTCCCTGAAGCCGGCAGCCAAGGACTGAAACTCGAGGTGAGTTTGCCTCATAAAAGCTCTCATGTCCGATTTGATATGCAGGCAGCTCGGGCAGGTCCAATCCAATCCAGAATTGCTCCGTATGCGATCAGCAATACGCGGGCCAATTTGTCCAAGATCGGCGCATGCAGGGTGAACGATATTGTCGCAGAGCCAACAATAAACAGTGGCCTGCCGCGCGGTAATTGCACCGCCGCTCGGACACGGATTGATGCAACAGGTTGCCATTATTTTAAAATAATTTGCACAGGAGCAGTCAAATCAGGCAATAAAATTTAACAAATATCGCGGCGAAGGAACCGATCAAAACAAAAGACCGAAAAGCGCGAGAATAAAAGCTTTTTCTGAGCGCAGAGAAGTAATAAGTTTGTGTGATTGATTTCGCGTATGCAAAACACTTGCACAACAACAAACACTAGGCGATGCAGCGATAAGCGGTAAACACTGAGCGCAAGAACAGAAAGGCAAAGCAGTCTGATGAAGTGTAAAACCAAATTAGTTTTACGTAAATAAAGTCACTGTCTTTGTTTAAACTGAACAAGCTGTTTATGGATAATAAATATCACAGAAACGCTGACAACTTGCCAAAAATTTGGGCTGAGTTGAATAAATGTTCACTATAAAAACTTTGAAAAAGGAAGAGCGGTAGAAAAACACGTCCGACACAAAGCTCGTATGCGATTTTTTTTTAATAACTAATTCTGACTTTGAGGATAGTAATAGAGGAAATTTGGCATCATACGGAATTGGTGCATTTGAACTTCACACCTTCTAAATCGCTGGTGTGTATAAAAGGATTTAAACGTTGTAGATGTGGGCTTAAAATTTCAGACTTTTCCAACTTGACGTATTCTGAACTGAACTCCGCCTTTTAAAATATTTGCACCATCCTAAGAAACGACAACTTTAATTCGTTAGCCGAAATGACGACCTCGCGTTGACGCTTCTTCCCTTGAATAAATCGATTTACATAGGCCATGACCCGTAGCAGCTCACTAAATGATGAACATCTTCCTACAAGCTCAATAAAAACATTCGGTTTGTTTGTTGTGACGGAACATACTGCCACGCTTTTTTTGTTCTCAGACAACTGTAACTCCGTTGAAACTTCAATCTGATGGGATCGAGGCCACTCGCTTGGACTTCGGAGTAAGAAATCCGGTCCATTTTCCCATAGAGTACACCTCAAACCTTC
The DNA here is from genome assembly GCA_018151655.1 of Drosophila bocqueti. Lineage (NCBI taxonomy): Eukaryota > Metazoa > Arthropoda > Insecta > Diptera > Drosophilidae > Drosophila > Drosophila bocqueti. The sequence continues at coordinate 139,006 of JAECXF010000019.1, read as the reverse complement.
TATGTCTGTTCCACGTGAGACTAAATCAGCCGGATTCTTTTCCGTGGGCACATGACGCCAGACTACATTCTCTGTGAGTTCTTGTATTTCAGATACTCTATTTGCGACAAATTTTGCTAGAGTGGATGGATCCCTCTACGGCCACGGTACGAATATAAATGCAACAGCCGTAGGCGTGGCTTGATGCATCAGCAAATCCATGGACTTGAACAGTGTCATAGCCAGACAGACAGATATATCGAGGAATGGAGATCTTGTCAATTGCTAGTAAATTCTGCTTAAATTCGTTCCAACTGGTATGCAAGCTCATGGGAACCGATTCGTCCCAATCTAATTTCTGTCGCCACAGTTCCTGAAGCAAGATTTTTGCTCGTGTAATCAATAAACATAATATACACAAAGGGTCAAACAAACGAGCTGTGACGGACAAAATGTTGTGTTTAGTTGGTGGTAAGGACTGAAACGAATCCTCCAAGCTATAATGAAACGCATCATTCTGAGGGTTCCATCTCATTTACCCATCAACGGTACATACACATACAAACCACATATTTTGTGCGTTGTTGCACGGACTGGGCATCTGGAGCGGCTAAGGATCGCAGTGTCGTCGGCGAAGGTGGATGTTGTTAGTCGGTCACTCGTGGAAATATCTGCTATGTAAAGGACGAATAAAGTTGGCCCAAGTGCGCTACCTTGTGGGACCCCAGCTTCGATAGTGTAGTTGTCGGAAATTGTTGTGTTACATAATACTGCGAAGGCTCTATTGTAGAGGTAGGATTCAAGAAGTTTATGAGTGTACCCGGGCAAGTGTGTTTTAATTTTATGCATGAGACCTTTGAGCCAGAAGCGGTCGAATGCTTGAGATACATCGAGGAATATCGCGCTGCAATATTCCCTATGTTCGAAGGCAGTGCGAATTTCTGATGTTATTCTGTTTACTTGCTCTATAGTTCCATGTTTTTCTCTGAAGCCAAATTGATGGGCTGGGGTAATGTTATGGGCTCCCATATATGGTATTATGCGCGTAAGAAGACATTTTTCGAATAATTTGGACAGGCATGATAAGAAACTTATTGGTCTGTAAGATGACGGAATCTTGTGAGCTTTTCCGGGCTTCGGTATCATTATAATAATTTATTTTTTCCATTTCCTTGGATAGTAGCCGAGACTTATGATTCCATTGAAGAGTTTACAGATGACCTCAATAGCACAGTACGGAAGTTCCATTATCATTTTTGTAGTTATTAGGTCACCGCCTGAAGCCTTTTTTGATTTTAGCTCCCTGATGACTTTTGTGATCTCGTTCGGCTGAAATGTAGTTGGCGTGGATTCAGTTTCGAGGTGATTTGCGGAGGAACATAATCATTAGCTGCGGGGTTCGGCTGGAAGACGCCTCTGAGATGTAAGGCAAATGATTCGGCTCTATCTTTGTCGCTGCGGGCCCAGCACCCAGAAGAATTCCTTATAGGGGTGACTGGTTTGAATTGGAGAGCTTAGATTTGGGTGAGCCCTCCACAAGGGATGCTTTGTACTAGTTGGCGAGAGTTTTCCAATATATTTAAGTTGTTCATTTTCAGCTTCTTGCTTCAGGGCCCGGTTTAGATTGCGGGTGGCTTCAGTAAGACGTTGCTTGCTCAATGTTAGCTCAATGTGGGAACTCACATACTTTCTGTATTTCATCCAGTTAGTGTTGGGCGACGTCAGCCTGTAGGGGTGGTCCGTAATTTCTGGGCTTTGAAGAAGGCTTATCAACAAAGGCGAGTGGTCAGATGAGAGATCCAGTAGCGCTATGGCGCTTATTAGATTGCGTGGGATGTTTTTTGTCACCGCGAAATTAATTAGATCTGGGATCTTTTTTGGGTCTGCAGGCCAATATGTGGGGCTGCCAGGAGAAACGTAGTCCAGTTTATTGCTCACCTTTATAAGTGCATTATACAGTTGCCTTCCCTTGAGAGTCACGAGGCGTAATCCCCAGTGCGTGTGTTTGGCGTTGTAGTCTCCTGCGGCTATGAAACGATCCCCCAGAGTGTTGTAGAAGTCCATGAAGTCCATGACCTTCAGAGATATTAAATCGAGGTGGGCAGTAGACAGCGGCAATACAAAGGTTGCCGTTTCCTGAGTGCACTTTGCAGGTAATTTGTTGCAAACCGTTGATGAAAGTGGTGTTTGATGCGTTCTCTGATTAAGATGCCCGTTCCGCCGTGGGCCTTGCCATCCGGATGATCTGTGCGCTAAAGGGTATAAACTCTTATATGGAAGTTAAATCTCCCTGTGAGGTGCGTTTCAACCAGCAGCATGGCGTCGATGTGATTTACGTTTAGGAATTGAGTTATTTCAAGTTTATGCCGTGAAATGCCGTTGGCATTCCACATGGATATACGTAGGTTAGTCATTTATTATTTGGACTGTTGTGCTACAAGCAACTGAATTACCATGTTCTGGTTCTGAACAAGGGTTTGCATGGTTGTTTTCATGAATGACATAAGTTCCATCATACTTTGTTGCATGGTGAACATCATAGATTCCAATTTGCTTTGTGGCTGCCCTGGAACCTGCTGAGCATTTTCTGAGTGAGGCTGGGGTGGATTTTCCATGCCTGTTCTTAGTGCTTCGGCGTAGGAGATTCCCTTGGTTGTATTTAGCTGCCCAAATGATGATCTGGCTGCCTTGGCGAAAAATACGTCTGGCGTACTTTTTTAATTGTAATAAACATTTTGTGTATGTTGTTGGTGCGTAGCTGTCGCTCGTCGCATGCGACTCTTCAGCTCCTTGTAGACCGCACAGCCTCTGTAGTTTGCCGTATGGTTTCCTCCGCAGTTGCCACATTTTTTCATTTGGGGGTCTTCTTTGTTTGCGGGGCAGTTTACGGAGTTATGGAAGTCTCCGCAGACTACGCAGACCGTCCAAAGTGTGCAGGATGTCTTGGTGTGTCCATACTCTTGGCAGTTTGTACATTGAACAGGGCCGTTGCGTTTGTGGGGTTCTTCCACGGTGATTCTTCGATGCAGTAGGAGCTGCAGCTTGTAGATCGGGTGCACTTCGTTTTTCTTTAAGGCTTTGCTATCTGGTTCGAGCTCGACCTTGAAAAGTGGTTGCGGTTTTTTGTTTCTGTTAACAATATTGCTAATATTTTTGGCACAGAAGCCATTGGCCTTAAGGGCTTCTTGAATTTCAGAGGGGGTGACGTCAGGTTCTATTCCTTTTAGCACAACTTGCAGTCCCTTGCTGCTTTTTAGTTGATAGGTGTAGAAGTTCTTTTTTGTGTCTTCCAGGTACTTAGACACAGCTCGGAAGTGTTCTTCGGATTTCGTTTGAACCTTTGTTTCGTGTATGTTCCCTTTAATAAGCGGAACAACATGGAAATTCTCGTCCCCGACCAGCGCAACAATTTTGTTGACCAGGGTGCTTAAACTTTTTTCCCTTATGTAAATAGGTGGGGGCTTAGGTTTCCTTTGGGTCTCCTGCCTCCACTCTGGTTGGTTGTTCTCCGCCTCTGCTAAGATGGAAAAACGGTTTTCATTGGAGCTCCTCGTTTGGTCGTTGCTTTTGTTTGTACGGTTTATCTTTGGTTTATTACCAACAGTGTTGAGTCGACTAAGCTTACGCTTAATCTGGATGTAGCGGTCCATACCGGTCTGTATGGCCGGGACCGCTTGTTGCTTATCGAAGCTATCTGTTTTTGTTGCCATTTTATTTTGCTGTGCAGCCGTTGGGACCGAACTCGCAATATTGGTAGTTGGTTTAATTATTGGTGGTGATTTTGCTGCGACTGCAGAAATTGTAGCACTGCTTGTTGTTGGAGCTTCATTCAGCGAAGCCGGCGGTGGTGGGGTTTGGCATTGGTAACTCCATGATGCGGGAGTTGGGGTGAGCAGAGAGGGCGAGCACGAGATGGCTCTCTTGCTGTCGACGGTCAGTAGAGTCGAGTTGCTCTTTGTCGACTTCTGACTTTGATCTATATCGCGAGTTGAAAAATAAGAGTAGCAAGCATTTCTTGGGTTAACGGAGATTCTACGCTCATTCTTTTGATCGCTGCTCATTTTTCGAGCTTGTTATGCGTGGCACTTATTTGTTTAAATTAAATAAGCACTTGTATTAATCATAACACTAGTTATGATTATATTTTTCTTTGTTCTTTTTAATTGTTAGTATGTTTTCGCACTGTTTGGACTACTCCAGTATAATATTCTTTAAGTCTTCACTATTTCATCCACTATTTTAAATTGGTTTCCCGGAGCTCGCGCTAGACCACGTCCGCTCTATGCGGGAGTAGAACGTTTTGAAGATTTAACCCTTGTTTCGGAAATTTACTACCTAGTATTTGGATTATTTTTATTTAGTCCAATTAATTTCAAAATGGAAAAAGATTAGAAAGTATCGGCAAAGCTTAATTCTAAATTAATAGTGGCTATGCAAAAACACGATAGGGTTATGATCGATATTAAACGTATGAAAACTGCATTTGAGGAAAAAACTATTTCGTTCTATAGTTTTCAACTGGAATACCGAATGCAACTTCTCCAAACATATTGTGAAAAATTAATGGATATTCAGTCAGACATCGATGTGCTAAACCCAGGAAATGATTTAAGAGCGTCTGTCGAGGATATGTGAATAATCACAAAAGCTTTATATCGGTCCGCAATTAGTCGAGTCGATGCTCCGACCCCGAGCAAGTATTGAGTATCAGAAGTATTGAGTTATTGCCAGAACTGTATGTTATTGGAACATAAATTGGAAATTTTAAGTTATTAGGTCTAATTATAAGCCAATCTTCAGATGGCTTGAAGTCTAATTGACAGTTGTATTTTTTTATAAAATCGATTCCTAATATGCCATCACATGGAATAGCGAATTGTAAATCCACGATATGAAAATCGTGTGGGATTATGTACTTAGTGGTCTGTATTTCAATTGAAGTTAACCCTTAGATTTGGTTACTTCTTGACTTATTCCTTTTATATCTATAATATAATTGTATTGTATGTCATGAAAGACATCAGAATTTTCTTTAACTATTGAAATGTCTGCACCTGTGTCTACCAAAAGGACAAGTTCTTTTCCTGTAGCCACATGGTTGAATGATACAAATATATTCTGACTGAGATTAATAGTATGAACCCTTGCATTCTCTACTGTTGGGTATTTAAAGGGTTTTGGGAGTTTTCCGATGTATTATTGGTTACTCGGACGTTACTTGGGTTATTATAGTTTTGGCTTCGATTTGAGTTGCCACGGCCTCTAGAGTTTCCTCTATATTGGCCTCGTCCATTATTGTATTGGTTATTGTAAGTTACCTCTATAATTTCCACGCCCGCGGTTTCCGCCGCGCTGTGAATTATTTTTGTAATATAGGACAGTGTTTTGCTGTCCGGTTGCCTCTGTGCAACTATTTATAAATTTGGATACGGCCTCATTCATTGTATTGAAGGTACCAGCTTGCATGATAAGTTTTACCTTATCGATTGTGCAATTTTTAGTCATTGCTTTGACTGCATTCTGGGTTGAATAACTTCTGGCTAACTCTAGTGGTAAACCGTCTGTTATGTACGCACATTCCAACATTTTTGTCAGCTGCTCAACCTCCAGTGTGTATTGGTTGGCAGTTTTATTGCGTTGCTGTAGGTTCATCAGTTTTGCTGATAGTACCTCTACAGTTTCGACTTTGACATTGCTTTTCAATTTGGAAATGACATCGGTTATTGTTGTTTCATTTCAGACTAAATTTCTGGCAACACCTTTTAGCCTTGATTTTACTATAGAAACTGCCAATTCTTCATGTTCGCCTGGTATTAATCTCAAAATTTGTAGTGCGTCAATAAAACTGTTTAAATTTTCAGCTTTACCATCAAAAACTGGTATAAGCTTATAGGCTGTATTAACAAACTAGGAATCTGTGGGACTATCCAGATCTGACATCAAAACAGCTGGAATAGTGAGGTTATTTAAATCCTGCTCTTCTATTTTAAAGTTTGTTTCCTGCTCTTCTGGCTCTATTTGGTCAGTGTCAGTTTCACTAGTTTCAAATGTAAGGGAAGTATTAAGTATAGTTGGTACAGATTTATCAGATTTAACTTTAGTTTAACTGATATTAGATTAGATCGTAGTCTGATAAAAAATTTTGATACTCGGGACCAATGATCTTGATTTAATTTTTCTTTCTGTCCATGTATAAGTATACGTGCTTGATTAAAGCAATTTACTAATGTGTCTGAATTTTTCTTTATAGTATTTATATGAATTGGCCTGTTTCGTGTAAGTGATTTATATGATTTATCAAAGTCAACTTTTATGTTATTTAATTCTTCATATATATCATTCCATTCCATTATTTTATGGATATGAACTGGTTCCTCAAGATAAGGGTTAGCTGAACTTTATCGTATGTTTCTATAAATGCCCTTAGTGTAGCCATACCTTAGTTAATATATTTTAGTTTTATTTGTAATTTATTTTATTCAATTTATTCCATTACAAAGTTAAACATGGTAGGTATTATTTAAACATGGTATCATTTGTTTAATGTTGTTTGTGCTCTCTTTTTTTTAATTTTGTCCAGATAATTTGCCTGGCTCATATACTTCTCTTTCAAACATTTGTTATACAATTTATATAGTTTGTAAACATTAACGAGGACCATTTTTTAGAGCAGCGCCCAACAGAGGCATGCCTCATGTAACACGGGTGGACAAAAAAACTAAAAGGGAATTTAAAATATTAATCTGCTGCTCACCGAATTAGACTAAGAAACCTTTGTGTTTATAACTTAAGAATTATTAATAAATCTACTCTCATTGGAGCGGGACCTTACCTGCTCCAATTAATAAAAAAACATTTTAAAACTAAATCTACGGTTGACTTCTTTCTGACTATATGGCGACCGTGACCAAGGAGCCGAAAAACGCAAAATAAGGATGTGGAAAAATTCGGCGTTCTTCTGACTGTGTGGACGGACGATCAAAAATCCAGCAACCAGCGACCTATGGATGTCTATTTTGTGAAATCTCCAGCTACAGTCCAGCTAAATCCAGCAAACAGCGACTTTCCTAGCTACTAAAGAAAAGGCGGCATTCAGCACAAATTTATAAAATCGTACAATTACAATTCGTTTATAACTACGAGTTGTTCTACTGCGAATCGTGATTTGCAAACGCCAGACCGCATAATTAAAAGTGTCATCGCGCTTCATTTTTCGGAAGTAAAACCAACAGTAAATCAAAATGACTGATGTGGCTGAGCAAAAGAACGAGACCCCCGTTGTGGAGAAAATCGCCGCCTGACCATCGGACTTCGGATCCAAAGATTCCAGGCTCTACCTGGACCATCCAACTGAAACCCACTTAGGACATCCTAATCCCGGCATCACTGGCCGAGGACATCTGTGAGGGAGATGATAAATAGCCTGTGCGAAGACTAGCACCGGCGCCGCCTGAGCCCATAGACCCAGGTCAGCAGCAGCAGAAACCGAGTGCGGGAGGCATCCCGCCGTCTGCACAGTCCGGCGACGCCCAGCTGACGTAAGGAAAGAACGAGACAACGAGTGCGGGAGGCAGCCCGCCGCCTGCACCTGCGAGGGAACGTCAGCGTGCCAGCCCGGCAAAGAGCCCGGACCAGCCGAATATACATATTATTGTTTGTTGCCCTGCGTGGCACACCAAAAATCGATGCACTGCGCTGCATATTATTTTTAAACAAAACATTGTAACATTGAGCCCTTAAAGCCATACGAAATAATAGGTAGGACTATTTTACATTCACCCAGGAGTTAATTAATATTAAATTTCTCCCCGCCACACAGTGGTTGAAAATACTTCCAGTAGGAATATCAAGCTAAAAATTAATACACTGCTTTAAAGACCGAACGACCTAGATAAGGTCTAAACGGTTATGGTAGAAATATATTATATTGTTGCAAACAAAAAAAAAACCAATATACATATACATATATGAAAAATAAAACCAATAAAGATAAATAAAAAATAATAATAATAAAACTTTTTTGTATCATAAATTAATTAAATTATTTATATTATCTGAAAAATAAAATTCGTAAAAAAAAAATACTACACGAGTGCGTGATGCGATGGGTAAACGCGGAGGTGTGAAAAATAAAATTAAAAAAAGAGTGGCGCACTTAAAGTGGCTACTATATACAAATTCTCCACCTCCCGCGTGGGCAATTGCCCAGAAAATGCAAAGCGAGCTTGATTTTCTCACCTCAAGTCTCCAAAAGGAAAGCACAGAAGGCAGTACGCACTCCGTGATAAAATCATTATGCGATAAGAAAATTATTAAGCCACCACCACAAAAACATTTACCAGAGGATAAGAAAAGTTGCCCAGCTAACTGCCCAGGACCTCTGGACAGTGTTCACTGCAATTATACGTGCAGTCAATGCCAGCCCTGAAAAGTCCAGCAACACATTTTCTTGCCTTAATAAATATTTATGAATTGAAAAAAAAACACCTGAAAGAGTCGTTTAAAAAAAAAAAAAAACAATATTTGGGATATGGGTAGGTCGACCTTAGAGAAATTCCAGCTTGAATATTAAAAGACTGCAAGGTCTATACAAATTTTAGCATGGAATAGAACGAATTGTGCAAAGTATTAAACGAAATAAAGCACCAGTTCGATAAGTCGAATAAATCGTTGGCACAGAATAGGCCAATTCAAAAGGCCACTGTAAACAAACATGCAGCTGTTTTGGTAGAGTGTTTCAACCAAGCACGCGCAATAATATACGAAAATAGGGAAAGACTAAGCAAGAAACATTGGTCCGAAGTATCGGGATTCCTTAACAGGTCTCGAAACCACTTGCTGTCTATAAGAGACAAATTCCAATTGGAAATTTTAATCCCAAACATCTTGAACACCCAATCGACACTTGAAACAGGCGAAGATTCTGAGCCGACTGAGCTAGAAACTCAGGACCCTGAAACTGAGGCAGAAGAAGCTCATGTTGAGGAACAAGATCTGCGCGATCTTACCATTCCCGTGGCATTAACAATACCAACAACACAGGAAGAGGTATTGGAGTTGGACGAATCGGTTTCATTAATAGGTTTACTAGATAAAATAGAAACCATAATGATTGACTCAGCTGCCCAACGGGCATATATCAAAGATATATCAAGCGCCATACCTGAATTCAACGGTGAAAAACTAAATCTGGCAAGATTTTTAACAGCCGATAGATTGGTCAATTTAACAAAAGGACCATTTGAAGAATTAGCTGTAGAGGTCATTAAGTCCAAAATAATCGGATCAACCTTGTACAAGGTTAAAAATGAGACCACTATCTCTTCGATAATTTCCATATTAGAAGCCAATATTGTCGGCGAATCGTCCGATGTAGTAAAAGCTAAAATGGCTAGAACGATGCAGAAAGGTAAAACTGCAGAAAAATTTACCAATGACATTAACCACCTTAGGAAGCTCCTTGAAGCATCATATATTTATGAAGGTTTATCGGCTGAACATGCCAAAAAGTTCAGCACCAAGGAGGCCATAACCACAATGACTAAAAATTGTGAACATGGCAGGCTAAAAGCCATACTGGAAGCCGGTAATTATAATACAATGAATGAAGCCGTTACGAAGTACATGCAATGCAGTACTGAAATGACAGGCAATGCAAATTCAGTATTATTCGCACGCGGTGGACAGGCCTATCGTGGTAATAATTATCGAGGTAATTTTCGTGGTAGAGGCCGTGATAACTTTCAGTATAACGCGCACTACCAAAGCAATGGCTACTACAGAAACAACGGATACAACCAAAATTATAATAACCAGACCAATAACTATAATAGAGGTCGTGGAAATTATAGACAAAGGAATAACAGGAATAACGGTAACCAAAACCGAAATAATGTGAGAGTAACTCAAAACAACTCGGGAAACTCTCAAACCCCTTCAGAAGTATAATACCAAATAAACTAATCTATACCATCAATCTTAATAACAACACTTTTGTATCTTTTTATAATACGGAAACAAATAAAAAACTTGTGTTCCTAGTGGACACGGGTGCAGACATATCAATATTAAAGGAAAATTCTGACATATTTCATGATGTTCAGGAAAATAATAAAATCACTATTAAAGGCATAGGCCAAGAATTAATAAAAACCAAAGGGTTCATTTTTATTGAGATACAGACAGATAAATATATAATTCCACATGATTTTCATATAGTAGATCCATATTTTGCAATACCATGTGATGGAATAATAGGCATTGATTTCATAAAGAAATTTAATTGCCAACTAGACTTCAAACCCACCGAAGATTGGCTTATAATGAGACCAACAAATTTGAATTTCCCAATTTGTGTTCCAATAACATACAGTTCTGGTAATAATTCCATGATTCTACCAGCAAGATCTCAAGTGGTCCGAAAGATTCACATATCATCAAATGAAGATAGTGTACTAATTCCCAACCAGGAAATTCAAAATGGTATTTATGTTGCAAACACAGTTGCAACTGTCAAAAACGCATTTGTCCGATTTTTGAATACAACCAATGTTGATAAAATAATAAATATTAATGATTTAAAATATGAAACACTTTCGAACTACGAAATAGTTCAAACTAATCCCAAAGTAAGAAAAAAACTGTCTTATCTCAACTAACAAAAAACTTCCCCCCACAATTCAAAACAAAATTAACAGAAATATGCACCAGATATAGTGATATATTCGGACTCGAAACCGAATCAATAACAACAAATAATTTCTATAAACAAAAACTAAGATTGACTGATGACGAACCGGTATACATAAAAAATTACAGAAATCCTCATAGTCAATAAGACGAAATACAGGTACAGGTACAAAAGCTAATCGATAATAAAATAGTCGAACCATCTGTATCACCATACAATAGCCCACTTTTGTTAGTTCCAAAAATACCTTCCCGGTTCTGATAAGAAAATATGGAGACTAGTAATAGACTATCGTCAAATTAATAAAAAACTGTTGTCGGATAAATTTCCGCACCCAGAATTGATGATATTTTAGATCAACTAGGAAGAGCGAAATACTTCTCATGTCTAGACTTAATGTCTGGATTCCATCAAATCGAACTCGAAGAAAATTCAAGGGACGTAACATCTTTCTCGACGAACAATGGTTCATATCGTTTCACGCGATTACCATTCGGTTTAAAAATAGCGCCAAATTCATTCCAGAGAATGATGACTATAGCATTCTCCGGATTAGAACCTTCTCAAGCTTTCCTTTACATGGATGATCTAATAGTCATAGGTTGTTCCGAAAAACATATGCTTAAAAACTTAACTGATGTTTTTGAGAAATGTAGGATATACAATCTAAAATTACATCCTGAAAAATGTTTATTTTTCATGCACGAGGTCACATTTTTGGGACACAAATGCACAGATAAAGGAATCTTGCCTGACGACAAAAAATACGACGTCATCAAGAATTATCCAGTCCTACATGATGCGGACAGCGCTAGAAGATTCATAGCTTTTTGTAATTATTATAGACGTTTTATCCAAAATTCCGCGGAATATTCCCGTCACATAACAAGATTATGTAAGAAAGATGTTAAATTCGAATGGTCAACTGATTGCCAGAATGCCTTCGAACATCTTAAATCGGCACTAATGAATCCAAATATATTACAATACCCAGATTTTAGCAAAGAATTTTGCATAATAACGGATGCTAGTCAGCAAGCATGTGGGGCAGTTTTAACTCAAAACAAAAACGGACTCCAGCTTCCAGTTGCGTACGCATCAAGATCGTTTACTAAGGGCGAAAGTAATAAAAGCACCACAGAACAAGAATTGGCAGCAATTCATTGGGCAATAACTTACTTCAGACCATACGTTTATGGTAGACATTTCACTGTCAAAACTGATCACAGACCACTCACATACCTGTTCTCCATGATAAATCCAAGCTCAAAGCTGACGCGAATGAGGCTTGAACTTGAGGAATATAACTTTACAGTAGAATATCTGAAGGGCAAGGACAATTACGTAGCCGATGCATTATCCAGAATAACAATATCAGATTTGAAGGAAATGCAAAATAAAAATTCCATTCTGAAAGTCACTACCAGAAACCAAAGTAAACAGAAAAATTCCTGCGCAGGAAAAGAACAAATAGATTTGCCCAGGCAAACTCAAAACAAAGCTTCTCAGCCCAACGTATACGAAGTCATAGTAAATGACGAGGTACGAAAAGTAGTGACCTTGCGAATAACGAATTCACTATGTTTACTAAAACATGGAAAAAAAGCTATAGCAAGAATTGATGTTAGCGATATGTACACCAATGAAATTCTCGACTTAGGTCAGTTCTTTCAAAGGCTTGAAAAAGAAGCCGGTATACTTAATATCCGCCAACTCAAAGTGGCACCGAGCGAAAAGATCTTTGACACCATCTCAATAGAATCTTTTAAAATTATGGGCAATAAAACATTACAATCTCTAAGAGTAGCGCTACTCAAGCCTATTATCAAATAATGAAAAAGAGAAAGAAGCAATACTGTTTACATTCCATGATGATCCGATACAAGGAGGTCATACAGGCATAGCTAGAACATTAGCTAAAATAAAAAGGAGTTATTACTGGAAAAATGTGACCCGATACATATCAAATTATGTAAAAAAAATGCCCTAAATGCCAAAAGTCAAAAACGACAAGGCATACAAAGACCCCATTGACAATAACAGAAACGCCACAAATGGCTTTTGACAGTGTTCACGCCAGAAGGGCGCGAATTTCTGAGCGGCAGTGTGAGCGGCCAGCGCTCGCGCAAAAGCTTTCGCTGCAGCACTGCTCTGGCTCTCTTCGCGCTCTCCCTCTCTTCCATCCGGCATTTCCACCACTCGGCGGTCCACCGGCTTTCCTATTGTTAGTTCTAAGTTAGTATTAAAACTCTGTGAATAAAGTGAAGTACTAGAAGCTGACTCCCGACGCCTACTTATTTCTGGGCCCCCAACAACAACAACTACAGCAGCACTTCATCGACTCCCCCAGCGACCACGAATTACTCCAGCGGCCGTACGGACCTTTTGGCATATATCCGCCCACTCCAGTTCATGGTCCTTCGAGTCGGATCTATCCTGATCCACCAGCGCCCCTTGCGGAAAATCCAAGATAAGTACGGTTTTCTATTTCCATTCCGTCCGTGGTCGCCATATTCTTCTTCCAAAGGCGTTTAATTCTTTCCGTCCATCCGATACCGATTTCAAAGTGAAAAGTGCAAGTGATAATATATATACATACATATTAACCTATGTATGTGCATTCGCCCAGCCGCAGTGAATTTTCCTAATATATTTTTTAAAGTGCATACATAAGTGCTTTGCCAATATCGGCCCCTTAATTCGACTCACTGCGATACGCTGGTCTCCAAGCGAGTATATACATACATATATATATTACATATGCACATATGTACATCCGCATTCACATATATATCGTCCGTCACTAAACTGCTGTTGTGTCTTCAATAAAAAATAAATATCAAAAATATATAGGTACACACAAAATTAAGTTAAAAACTCACCAAAGTTAATAAATTATAAAATTTCATTTCCATAGACAGAACTGCAATACATATTTAAATAAATAAATACACATCGAAATTTATACAAACAAAAATTATATTAATTATATTTATTCACCTTTACACATATATATAATATATACATAAATATTTTTAAACAACTTAACCTATTTTTTGAAAAATAAAATATACAGTATACATTTAATAAAAATCGAACATCCACACTGAGAACAAAATTCATGAACCCCTCGCTCCAGAAATAAATAAAGTATATTTTAATTTGACATACATACATAAATTACACAAACAAATATTGCTTCTTTATTCCGCTCCTGACTTTATTTCGCTCCGACTTCATATATACATATTTGCAGCGGAGCGCCAAACTCCAGCTTGCCCGCCTTCATACATATATTTGCCAGCTTCCCGCTATTCTGCGCGGAACGGCAACTACAGCCTTCCTACATATACATACCTACATACATACATAGGCTCGCCTAAGTTCGAGTTCTCTCGCCTCCTCTTTCTCCTCTTGTTCAGACAGCAGGTGCAAGCTATTCGGCACACATACAGACTGCACTGACAGGAACGGCGCCACGGTGCCGACGAGAAAATACCCTCCACTCGAAACAAAAAATATATTTCCGAGAACCAAAAATATTTAAAGTTACCAAATAAATTCTAAACAATTCACAACTGTTTATAGCCAAATTCCTTGGCTATTTTATAGCTACTCCAGAGAATTTTTGGCGGGTTTTCCCACAACTTTTTTAGAATATTTTTGGGTTCCTAAATACTAAACCGACAGTTGCAAATAATTATATATTAATTACCGCCAAATTTTCCTCATTGTTCCTAGCTATTTTAAGCTGTTTTTTGTGTCAATTTTGGCGGGCCTTTTCAACAGAATTTGTTTATTTTTAACATTTTTGTCCGGTTTCACACCACCCAAACAACCTAAATAATTTCCAATAATTATTTAATAATTCCCTCCGAATTTATTAGCTATTCCAGCTAGGTTTTTGGCGTGTTTATTTTTATGTTTCCCATTTCTCCATTGGTCGGCGAGTTCCTAAATTCGATTTGAAATATTTACGCGCGCGCTCCAATCGATAAATCGCAATCCCGATAAACGGGAAGATTCCACACCAACGGCGGGCACACTAAGTCTCGCCAAGAACTTTATAAAGCGAGCGGCGAGCCTTCATATCCGCACTTAGCGTTCGACCGCTGCAAGGGTTTTTGTCGGTCTATATCCGTGAATTCCCATTCATTTATTTGATAGCTAGGTCTCGCTATTTCCCAGATCTTTTGGTTCCTTTGGGAAATTTTTAGCTATTTTCCGTGATTTCTTTTGGGAATCAATTTTTTTTCAAGTTTCCAATTCTACTATTCCATTCGAATTCGGGTTTTGATTGCCCATCCAGAACCGAAGTGTTTGTTTGGCCGTTTCCCTCTCTTACTTTTCTTGGCGTGCAGGCCTCCGTGCCGTAATTTTTCCGAGGGTATAACTGAGTATTGCCATAGAGGGAGACAAAAAAGCGACATCCGCGCTAGCAAAATCAGCCAAACTTAATCCACACTCTCCGCTACCCGCTCGCGCTAAGCCAGCTCGCAAGTCCGCTAGTCCAAAGGTCAGACATCCGATTTCCACTCCAAAGGGGAGAGATCTAGCATCGACCAGTTCGAAGATTACTCCGAAAATATTAATTTCTCGTCCGCTGACGAAAGCGTCCAGCGAGTTTTCACTGGCGAAAAAATCCGAAAATCCCTCTACAGTCAAGACTGAATTTCTAAGGGTGACTCGCTCTATCAGAAAAAAACGGAATCCGCAGAGTTGCCAACGCCCGCCGCCGCTGCATTGGACAAATTCATTGCCGTCAGTGATCGCGTCAGCATGTTCGAAGCCAAGATCAACACTCCTGATCAAGTTTCTCCATCCCTACACACGTTAAACGTCCGTCTGCAACAAGTGCGAGCCTTATTGGATAAAGTGGAAAGAGAATATGAAACATGCTCTGACCTAATTGCCCGAGAAGGATCCCTCAGCACATTTCCTCTGCTGCAGTCCAAATATGACTACTGCTACTCCGTATATGAGTCATGCGCAGCAAAGATTGGCGAAAATATCGAAAGGGCAACACCTCCAGTTGTTCAAACGCCCTCCCAGCCGCTAATTTCATCCGGGTGCCGCTTACCTCCTTGCGACACTGAAATCTTCGATGGCGACTACCTCCGATGGCCCACTTTCCGGGACCTATTCACGGCAGTTTATGTCAATAACCCTAGGCTGACACCGGTGGAGAAGCTCTTTCACCTTCTCACAAAAACAAGCGGCGAGGCAAAGGCCATCGTGTCCAAATCCCCTCTTACAAATGACGGGTTCGCTTCGGCGTGGGAAGCGCTTCACGACCGGTTCCAAAATAAACGACTTTTAGTCAACAGCCAACTCAAGCTCCTTTTCAACTTGAGTTCCATATCCCAAGAATCTGGTCATGCTCTCAAGGAGTTGCAGTCCACGATTCAAGGGTGTTTAACAGCGCTAGCCCATTCGCAGATATCCACTGACAACTGGGATTGTCTCCTAGTATTCCTTTGCGCGAGCAAACTGCCAAGGGTGACCCTTTCCTTATGGGAACAGTCCCTTACGTCGAAATCCGAAATTCCGGCTTGGGAAGAGCTGAATACCTTCCTAAGCGAAAGATATCGGACGATCGGCAAATGTCCATGCACCTGTACGCAGGCCAATCTCCTACGAAGCTAGGGTGGCTCCTGCACCCAGAGGGTGTGACCTGTGTTTCAGGGAAAATCACCCCATTCGTGTATGTCACCGGTTCCTGGCAATGAGTGTCAATGATCGGTCAGATTTCGTCAGAAGAAAGCAACTATGCTTGAATTGTTTAGCACGAGGCCGTCAGCAACGGGACTGCACTAGTGCCCACTCATGCTATACGTGCCGCGCACGGCATAATAATAGCTGCACCGCGACAATCCAGTTGCCGGCATTCCAAGACCCTCCAATCCGTCTAGTCTACGACCTGCGCCCACGGAAGAAAGCGCGGTAACCTCCGATGGTCATTCCAATGTTCAAGTGTGCTTTGCTTCAGGATCCAGAGCTGTCCTGCTCGGCACGGCGGTCGTTAATATCTGCCATCGTGGCCTTAACTTCCAAGCACGTGTTCTGATTGATTCAGGTTCCGAAGCAACGTTTATCACTGAGCGGCTTTTCAATCAAATCAAGCCACCTTTCAAGCCAGTGCAGACCCAAGTTTCCGGGCTCAATTCCACTGTTGCCGCTCAACCCACGAAGCTCTGCCAGTTTGCGATTCGCGCTCCTTCCAAGCTCGGACTGCAGTTAGATACGACTGCCTATGTCCTTCCACAACTAGCCGGAAAGCTTCCCTCATACCCAATTCCGATGAGTCTTCTAAAGGAGCTTCCTGATCTCCCCTTAGCGGATCCGAAGTTTTTCGAGAGGTCCGAAATTGATATCCTGATAGGAGCTGACATCCTACCGTCTGTGCTTCTGGACGGTTCCAAGAGCAACGTTTTAGGGTCTCTTCTGGCACAAGAGACTATTTTCGGATGTGTTCTCACTGGGCCAGTGTCCACGCCAGCCGCTCCCACCGTTTCGTTGTTCTCCACGCGAATATCCTACGCATCCAAAGGTCCGCATCCACAGGACCAACTCTTTGACACGCGCAGTGCGACCGCCTTAAGAGGCCGGTTTCCCAAACGCACTCATTCCTACCACTGTCGAGTTTGCAACGGAATCCACCCGCTGCGGAAATGCCAACAGTTCCTTAGACTCAGTGTTGAGAAAAGGATCCACGTGGCTCTCGACAACCCCTACTGTACCAACTGTTTGGCTCACGAACACTCCGGAGGAACCTGCCGCAGTGGTGACCGATGCAAGAAGTGCAACCATACGCTCCTGCATAGGCACGAACATCCCGTGCAAGCGCCCCATTCGCAGCATCGCGCACCTCCCTACTTCTAGGGCACGGCATTCAGTTCAGACCCGATGTTCGAACCTCCATCCGATGTGCGGGCTCTCATTCCGGGCCATTTTCCCAGGAGCCGTTGGTATCCACTACTAAATCGAGGCTCAACATCAGCAGTTTAGTGCACGGGGGAAAGAACTCAACAAACGCAACAAATGGCAATTTCCGACCAAGACTCTCCAAGTCGACGACATGGTAATCGTCAAGGACAATCTACCCTCTCCATGTCCACAAGGTTACTCTACCTACGAAGGACAAATAGTCCTCCCTTCCTTGGAATTAGGGATCTTCCCCCATTCAGGGGTCCAAGGTGTAGTCGACCCCTACTAAGCCCCGTTTGTTTTTTATCGACAGAACAAATTTCCGGAAATGGCTCCTCGTCCTCGTTCCACCAATTCCTTGGAGGGAAGACGTTCCCGAGGTATTAAATCCTACCGCTGCCGAATCTGCCCGGGAATCCATCCTCTTCGGAAGTGAAAGAGGTTCCACAAACTGAGCGCTGAAAAGCGCATTCGAGTAGCACTTATTAATAAGTACTGCCCGAACTGCCTCGCCCATCAGCACTCAGGAGAAGACTGCCGCAGCCAAGACGGATGCAAGAAGTGTGGAGGGAACCACCACACGCTACTCCACATTTACGAGGAACCCCGCTCCGCTCCAAGAGGATCCGCACTGCCACCTCCGACACGCAGAGGGCACCAGCCCGCTGCACCCCGTCCGGACGCGATGTCCGATTCCCGGTCACTGTCGCCAGCCCCAGTCGCCAACGATCGCCCGCAGCCGAAGGTCTCCGTCCCGTCCCCGTCAGTGGCAACGTGGCCGCATCTGAAGGCTGTCCACATCCTGCCGACAGCCATTGTCGTGCTAGACACGGGCTCGAGGACCTTCGAGGCCGGCGCCATGATCGACCCATGCATGCCGGTGAGCAGCATCGATCGGTCGTTGGCGTCTGCGTTCCGGCTGCCTACCACCCGCCTAGGAGACGACGAGGTTTGCTCGGTGACTCTCCGGTCCCGAACAAACCGCTTCCGGCTCGATGTCGTCCTGAAGGTTATATAGGCATATATCCACCCACTCCAGTTCAGACAGGGTAATTGTGGATACGATCGGTCCACTACCCAAATCTGAACGAGGAAATGAATACGCAGTAACATTAATCTGCGATTTAACAAAATACCTCGTAACAATATCCATCAAAAACAAAAGTGCAAAAACAGTAGCAAAAGCTATATTTGAAGATTTTATTCTGAAGTATGGTCCAATGAAGACGTTCATTACGGACATGGGAACAGAATATACAAATTTAATAATTGAAGATTTATGTAAAAATTTGAATATAAAAAACATAACATCTACTGCACACCATCATCAGACTTTAGGAACCGTAGAAAGAAGTCATAGAACTTTAAATGAATTCATCCGGTCCTATATCTCACTAGACAAAACCGATTGGGACAATTGGATCCCATATTTCACATATTGTTTTAACACTACGCCCTCAATGGCACATGACTATTGTCCATATGAGCTAGTATTCGGTAAAGCATCGAACTTGCCGATACATTTTAATAGCATAGATAGAATAGAACCACTATACAATGTGGATGATTCGCTAAAGAATCTAAGTATAGGTTAGAAGTAGCCTATAAAAGAGCTAGATTAATGGTAGAAGATAACAAACTTAAAAATAAGGAATTATATGATAGTTATAGGAAAGTTAAAGATATCCAAATAAAAATAGGAGAAACGAAACTGGACATAAGTTAGATTTTAAATATACTGGACCATATAAGGTAGAAAGTATAGAGGAAAACGAAAATATTATAATTTCTAATAATACAAATAAGAAACAAAAAGTACATAAAGATAGATTAAAAATTTTTTTTTCCTAATCAACATATGTATATTTTTATTACTTAATCAATTAATTTTCAATTAGTAAAAAAAAAAATATAAAAATATAAAAATAAAAAAAAAATATATATATAATAATTAGAAAATGACTCCATTAGATTACGTTATTTTTCAAAAGGAGGGAGATGTAGAATGTTCACATAGCGAATGCACACTGTACTCAGTGTTATGCATAAATAAATACAATAAATACAAATATATTAATGCACTTATTTTATGAGTCAAAGACCCTAGCAATGGGCCACCTTAGTGCTGAGTCCGCATTCCTTACATGCGCGACCATTCTGTCACTACGTGAACATAATACCTCCTCTACCCCAGCGACCCTTTGCCGTCGCTTACTTATATATGCATATAAGCGTCGCAGCGCTGCAGCCTACGCCGGCAGCGTAGTTGGTAAATCTTGCCATGTTTACATGTATGCCATAATAATTTTTTCCGAAACAATCAACCAACATTATGAGGATTTAATCCTGATAATTAAAATATTACAGCAAGCAAACATAAAAATCTCTTTGGAAAAATCTAAATTTTTCAAATTATCAACACCTTTTCTTGGTTACATTGTTTCACATAATGTTATAAAACTGACCCTGAAAAATTGCAACTATTCAGAGCTATCCAATTCCAAAGAATATCCGAGAGTTGCGAAGCTTTTTAGGCTTAGCCGGATACTATAGAAAATTCATCTGAAATTACGCACAAATTGCCAAACCTTTGACAAAATGGGCCCCTCACGTAAACATTCCGGCCCCCCTTGCAATCACTCGGATTGCAACATTGCCGTCCTTCTTATTGCTGGTGGCAGGATCCGGAGCGGCTTCCGCTGCCGTGATCGATGGGCATCATAGGGCGTTGAGATGGCGAAGCTGATCGGCACGGAGCGTACTGATGCGTTTATCTCTCTGTAACGGATGGATTCCGTGCAGATTCGGCTTCGGTAGGACTAAGTACCTCGAGAACGTCTGCTTGCGGCGAAATGTTGATGATGAATTCCGCTCAGACTCGGCTTGGGTAGGACTAGGTACCTCGGGTACGTCTGCTTGTAGAAGAAATTGCGCTGCGTGGATGAAGAATAAAGCGTGAGTGATGAATCGTAATTTGCAAATTAGAAGTAGGGAGGTGCCCGATGCTGCGAAGCGGGATAATGAACTGGACGGTCATGTATATGCAAAAGCGTATGGTGGAGCAGATTGCACGTTTTGCATCGGTCACCACTGCGGCAGGTTCCCTCGGAATGCTCGTGGGCCAAACAGTTGGACCAATAACGGTTAACTCTAACCGCGCGGAGCCTCTTCTCAGCACTAAGCCTGAGGAACTGTCGGCATTTCCGAAGCGGATGGTTTCCGTTGCAGACTCGACATTGGTAGGACTGAATGCGGTTGGAAGATCTGCCCCTTAAGGCTGCCGTACTGCCCGTGATAAGGCGTTGGTTCAACGGATCTTTTGATGCGTAGGAAACTCGCGTGGAAAACACTTGCACATTTGAGTGGCCGCCGGAAACTTCCGTGGTTCGTGCAATGGCCGCGGGTCGTGGACTAGACGGATCGGAGGGTCGTGGAACAATAGTAACTGGATTATCGTGGTGCAGCAGAGTATGATGGCGGTCATGGCAAGTAAAACAGGAGTGGGCACTAGTGCAGTCGCGCTGTCGGTGGCCACGAGCAAAACAGTTCAGGCACAGCTGCTTTCGCTTTATGTAGTCGGAGCGACCATTTACATCCATTCCGAGGAAACGTGGACAGAAACGAACAGGATGGTTCTCCCTGGAACAGAGATCGCACCTTCTTGGGGATGGAGTTACTCTGGAATTGTAGGAGGCGAGCATGCGCGCTGGGGCGCATGACATCGTCAATAGCCTCCAGAGTACGATAGCGCTCTGTCAAAAACGCATCTAACTTATTCCAAGTTGGAATTTCCGGGATTTTTTTTGGATCGACTGTTCCCAGAGAGAAAGAGTGAGATTTGGAAGCTTGGAGGAAATCATATACACAAGGAGACAGTCCCATCCCTCGACTTGAATGGAGGACATCATCAAGGATGTTAGGCAGCTTTGGATGGTGCCCTGAAGCTCTTTTAAAGCGGAACCGGATTCTTGGAGGATCGGCTGTATACTGAAAAGAATCTTCAGCTGACTGTTAACTAACAGTCGTTTATTTTCGAAGCGGTCGGTAAGGCTTTGCCACGCGGAGACGAACCCTTTATTAGTTAGCGGTGCCTTGGAAACAATGGCGTGCGCATCGCCACTCGTTTTTGAAAGAAGGTGGAACAACCTTTCCACTGGCGTAAGTCTCGAATTGTTGATGTAGACTGCCGTGAAAAGATCCCTAAACGTGGGCCACCGAAGGTAATCTCCTGTGAAGACATCTGTGTCCACAGGTGGCAAGTGACATCCAGTATATGTGGACGGTTGGAGAGTTGCGAAAACCTGAGCGGACTGGATGGCGGCTTTTTCTATAACTTCCTGAAGATGGGCAACACACCTCGAAAAGACTGAGTAACAGTAACTGTATTTTGATTCCAGCACTGTTGAGATGGCTGGATCCTCGGCGGACACGGAAAGAAGGTCCAAACAGCTCTCATAGCCCTTCTTTACATCTTCCCATAAGGCCCGGATTTCGTCCAGATGGACTCGGCACATGTAAGGGGAAAATTCTTCAGTTTCAGAGGCGCCCGGAGTACGGATGTCAGCTTCGAAGTGGCTAACTCGGTCCGTTGTGGCAATGAATTTCCTCACGGCAATATCGATGGCGGATAGAGCCATTTTCGTGGGAGACCGAGTAAGTTTTGACGATGGACCTGGGCTAATATTCCCTGAATTGTCGCTCTTGGCCTTAGGAATGGCAGCAGCGGGCTTTGGCTTGAGATGAGACGGGCGCGGAGATGCGGTTTGGGACCTGTCCAGGCGGATTGATGGGATCGTACGTGGCTTCTTGTCGTCTATGGGCATAGCAGGACTCGGGTAGATCAATTGATCTGAATTGTCCACAGACTCAAAGGGGACTCAAATCTAAATTTGAGAACTGTAGAAATTTGAGAAGCCAACAGGTTGTCCGAAAAAGGATAAATTGAACTCAGAACTAATCGATTCGAAAGGTGGCGTCCGAAACTAGTTAAAATATTGCCACTGGCACGAAAAAATGGAAAAAATGGCTAGAAAAGGGATACACGTTGAGTTGCCCTGTATAATTTACGTAGATTAATTGGTTAAAAATCGATCAGTCAAAAATATAGAAAACTGCGAAAAAATACCCAAAAAGATACTGAGGTCGGATTATGCCTTAGGCGGATTGAGAAGCAGAATTGGGAACAAGAATGTAGACAGGAAAGTCTGAGATCTTGATGTTTTAGGAACCCAATATGTAAATATAAATGGATATATATAGTTGGTATATATATATTGCGTGGCTTGGACGTGGAGTTTGGTTGTAAAAAATGTTGAATCAGAAAAATAATAATTAAGAAAATTATTGGCCGTAAATAATTAATTATTTTCGATGGTATTTATTACGAAGCCGGAAAGGTAGAATTAGAAACCTTGGCCTTGGTTTACCCGAAAAGCTCACTGCTATGCCGTTGGCAAAGCAGTGCATACGTAATGGCCGCAAGAGAGAAAAAAAACCGAAACAACAACGCGGCTGCTGCATCGGTTACGTCGTAACTTTGGCAAAACAATCGCGGTCCAGCCCGTGTGGATCTGCAATTATGTTTGAGTTTTAATGTTGTTCTTTTGTCTCGCCTTTAATTTTTAGTAATCTTAGTTTTGTAGCGCTTAGTTTCTGGGATCGGAAGCAGAAAATATATTGTAAATATATGGGCATATGAAATGTGCGTGTGTGTACGGCACACGTTGGCACAGTGGAGCGTCGAGAAGTGGACTGTATTTGAAACGAACGGACAGAAAAATTGATGTGGAGAAAATTGGCACTCAAGAAAATAATATCGCGACAGCGGCGGACCGTTCAGCGAACAGGGAACTCCCGATTTAGTGCACACCGGTTGGCCGATATTAATTGTGCCTTTTTTCTCACCACATAATTTCACTTTTCACTTTGCAATTTTTCGCGGAGGTAAAAGTGCACCCAGTACCTCAGCCTAAAAGACCGTCGCTGATGCTGGGAGACTGAACGTCGGTTCAATCCCCCAGCTCTCAGCGAAGATCCCAGCCCCCACACTACGCCTCTAGTCCATTCCTCCCTTGTCGGGTAGGAGGTCGTATAGCCGTTGCCGAATCTTATTTCCGTTGTCATGTAGTCTGTGTTTTCGTCTATTAGCGACGTGACCCCGTCAAGAAAAGTGCGGTGTCCTATGCCGCGATCCCTCCAGCAATTTCTTGCTTTTAGTCTTACCACGCTCTGCGCCGCCGCATCCTTGATAAATAGGTCAATCGGCATGATGTCCAAGATTACGTTCAGGGCGGCCGCCGGGCACGAGCGCATAGCCCCCGTAGCTCCTGCGCATGTCGAACGTTGTATCCTCGTCAGTTTGGTGATGTTATAGGCTCTAGTGAGTGCCGGCCACCATACTAGAGCCCCGTATGTTAATATGGGTCTAACTACTGCCATATTATGGTCTTTGGATGTAGTCCCCAGTTTTTCCCAAACATCTTTTTACAGGAGTAGAAGGCAATGCTTGCCTTCCTGACTCTCTCTTCGATGTTTTGTTTCCATGATAGCTTAGGGTCCAGTATAACTCCCAAATACTTCGCCTGCTGAGAAAGTTTTAGCTCTATGCCATCTATTTTGGGCATGTTATAGCTTGGGATCTTTGATCTCCTTGTAAAAAACATTAGCTCTGTCTTATTAGGGTTAATCCCAAGTCCGCAGGATTTCGCCCATTTATTTAGCCTGTCCAGAGCACCCGACATAATGTCGCTTATGACGTCGGGGAATGGACCTGATACTAGTAGCACTACGTCATCGGCGTATGCTACTGCCCGTACTCCACCACAATTGAGTTCTTTCAATATGTGGTTCATGTTGATTAGCCAGAGAAGCGTCGATAATACTCCGCCCTGGGGTGTGCCTCTCTTCACTACTCGCGTGAGGAGTGGCCAGTTCGGCCACTTCGTCCTACTCGTGAGCATAGCACCTATCCATTCTCTGGTGCATCTCTCAACACCTATCGAGCTGAGGGAGCCCAGGATGGGTTCGGCGTTCACGTTATTGAACGCACCTTCTATATCTAAGAAGGCGGCCATCGTGCATTTTTTATAGTTCAGAGCTTTCTCGACGTGACTCACCACTTCATGCAGTGCTGTCTCGGTCGGATGATCAAAAAGTGACTCACCTCTATCATTTGTTTCGGAACTTCCCCAGAGCGTGTGTCTCGAGTTCGCGTCGCACCCGATCACCAGGGTTGTCTTTGTGTCTTCAGCCCGTTGCAACAGCTTGAACACCGGTTCTGGCGGAGCCGGATCGTCATGGGCCATGTATGCCAAGGAGATTAGCACTCCAGTCCCATCCGTTGTCACGAATCTTGCAACTGCTAGATCCGATGTACTGAGATTAGAACAGAGAAAAGCGTTAAACTGATTCTTTATTATTATACATGCTCTCGGTTAGTGTACAGTAGGGTATATCCAGGTAGTGTCAGACCAGAAACTTGCTCGTTCCTGGTCCATGGTTCAAAAAGACACGAAATCAGTTCAAATTGATTGGAAAAAATGCGCAATTCGCGCTTGCGGTACGCTTCGACCACGCGAGCAGTGATTCCAAAATTCACTACTCCGAAAGTATTCATTTCTCCACTCTGAAATTTTCTCAGGATTTACACAAGCTTTAAGGCTACCTTCTAAAAAAAAAAAAAAATTAGGTCCATATTTGACAATTTGTTAATTTTTTATTAAATTTTAATTTTTTTCATAAAAAAAAATTAGTGTAACTTGGAAAGCTAAGGAAAGGGCGCATGTTTCATGTCTTGGACAAATTTTTGTATCTTCATTGGTTTTCTCAGTATATGCGGTTGAAAAAAGTATCTTTTTAAGGGGGTCTTCTACTTACGATTTTTTTTATTTTCGATTTTTTTTTTTAATTTTTAATAAATACTAGAGGATCTGAGGAATACGCCATATAAAGGGTTTTGTAAAATTCGCATTCCTTCATGGGTAAACGAAGCCCAAAGATTGCCACCTTCATACGTTTCGACCATTTTCCCTATCTTCAAACGCGTTTTCCCGAAAGTAGTGTTTTTCAAAAGTTTTGGCACGATTTTGACGAAACCATAGAAGATATCCGAGATCTGTAAAGCGTTACTTATCCACAAAACATCTCGCTAGGTCTAGACACAAGCTTTTTTCAAAAAAATTGTTTTTCAATTTTTTACAGTCATTTTTAGATTGAAAAACATGTTCAAAAAATGAAACTTTTTTTCAAATCGCTGCCATTTTGTGAAATTTGCAAATATTAAAAAAAGCTTGTGTCTAGACCTAATCGACCTAATTAAAATTAAGTTAAAAAAATGTCTTGTGGTTTGCAGCTTCTGAAGCTGAGATTTCTTGCCAGCCGTTTGACTCTGTCGCGCCGGCAGTGGTTTATTCAACGACGCTCCAATGGCAAATTTTGTGATAAATTCATGTGGTTTTTTTTTTTGCAAGTTCAAGCAAATAAAAAAAATTTTTTTCATGTGTAGTTTTTTTGCAATCCATCCTTGAAAAATAGGCCCCAAATTTGAGCGCGAAGGTAGAAGACCCCCTTAAAAAACGGGAAACTTTAGAAAATGATTTCTCAAAAATTCCAAGTATCAGATTGAAAAAAAAATACGTATCAAATATTTTCAAGTAATAAGTCGAAAAAAAAATATTAGAAGGAAAAAAATTTTGGTGGCTAATTTTGCGTGGAACGCCACATATATTTATTGTCTCTTCTTTGCTCTATCCTGAGCTTAGTTACATTCAAGAATAAGCGAATATATCTACATTACAATTACATACATAGTTGACTGCAAGTCGGCGCTCCGATTTTTGGCAGTTTTTTCTGCCTCTCGTTGTCTCCGCTATTCTGCATTGGCAAACGGCGAATGCACAAACATATTCACACGCACGGCTTATCTTCAAGAACAGTACCGCGACAAATACAGCAGCGGTCAACTGAATAAGTCCAGGCGCACAAAATAATTTTAAAATTATTTTTTATAAAATTCCAATTAACTAAATCAGTTCGAAATTCAAGTGCGCTTCCATATCCGCATTAGTGTGACCGTATCCGTTTTGCAGCAGAGAGAATTTTATTCAGTTAATTCGTACATCGCCGCCACTACACAATACAATTCAAAAATTGCCTCACATCCCTAAATTTGTCCGGCCTGGGAGCAATCTATACCGAAAAAAACTGAAATTCCTACGTGGCAAGAACTTGATTCATTCCTGACTGAGCGCCATAGAACTCTAGAAACTATAGATTCTATTTAACCTCCTAAGGTACGCCTCAATCCGTCCGAACCCACACCCTCCGACGTGTCGCCACGAATACTAAAATCCTTCAGTACAAGGATCGTTCCGATACCCAAGGAATGCGATATATGTTTCAAAGAGAACCATTCTGTGCGTATATGTCCACGCTTCCTCCAGATGACGACAAAGGATCGTACATTGTATATCCAGAAAAAGCAGTTGTGCTTGAATTGCTTTGCAAGCGGTCATCAACTCCGTAGTTGTACAAGCGCCCACAAATGTTTCACGTGTCACGGTCGCCATTACACTTTGTTGCATCCAAGCAACTGCTCCTCCATTGTACCGATTTCTCCTGATACTGTATCCGATCCGATCCGAATAATTTTCTCGTTCTCCACACGAGTGACAACTGCTCCTAATTCCTCCAATTACTGGGTTCCATACGACGAAATGGAATGCAGACGTTCCCGAGGTATTTGATCCTACCCATGCCGATTCTGCCAAGGGAACCATCCTCTTCGGAAATGCCACCGTTTCCTTCGGCTTACGTCTGAGAAACGGCTCCATGCATTCTTGGAGAAAAAGTAATGCGTCAATTGCCTAGCCCACCACCATTCCACTGGATATTGCCGAAGTGACGACCGATAGGGCGTTTATTTTCCGGAGGCAGTGTGATCCCGTACACTCGCTCTCTCTCTCAATCTTCCACTGCACTTTCGTGCATAGAGCACGTACAGAGACCTCAGGGGCCAGGGCAAATGGAATGGAGCCCGATCGGAGATACCGCTGGCTAAAGGTTTGTAGCGCCTGTGGCAAGAAATTTGGGCTGCAGGCGAGAAAGGCGATGGCGCCATCTACATTTCATTCCCGTGACGAATTAAGGGGCAGATGAGGAAAGGCGGAGAGCAGGTTTTAGCAGAGAAAGAGGCAACAGAGGCATCTGTCAGATTTCGGCAGATACCGTAGGTGGCCAGAGAGAGCCGAGGTAGTTCCCAACGATAGCGACTCGACGCCATCCTTCTTTTCCAATTCGATCGTCCACCAGGTTAATGTGGCACCGAAGAGTTAATCGGATTAGGAGGCAGATAGGAAAAAAAATTGACGAAAAAAAAAGCAAGGAGATCCAGTTATAGGCAGCGCTGAATCCAATTGCAGAGTAAGCTATGCCTCATAAAAGTGTAGAGTTTGCAGTTGTGCAAGAAATAGGCGAGCTAATCGCGCCCGCTCTCACGTATGGGAAAAACGGATCATTCAACCCAGAGAGAGACGAATCGACGGCCAGTAAAACTCCCGCAGCGAGGGGCAACATTTATTTAATTAATCAGATCATAAACCTCAGCGATATTTAGTTAGGGAAATTCTGAAAGATAGGAAAGGGCCGCGAACGAATATAGAAGCGTCCAAATTAGGAATTGTTGCGGTGCCAATTTTACTTCCAGTTCTCTCCGAAAAACCATCGTGAGGTAGGAATCTCCATGTTCCATTTGATCTACATGTTCCCTTTGCGCACTTGAAGAAGGGAACGAGAAGAGGAGGAAACGCAAAGAGAAGGGAGAGAACCCAAGTCCCAGCCCGCAGTTCCATTTACGGAGTATTGTTCGGCAGACGGACTGAATTTTGTCGCGCGGTTGGCGTGTTATGTACGGGAAAATCCAAATCGAGTGAAAACCGCTGATGGACGGCGCGAGAAGAAAAGAGAGAGGAAGCAGTGAACGAGATGCGGAAGGCCGGGAAATAGTAGGCTAGTTTTTGTTTAGTGGAATAAGTTCAGATATAAGCAAATGAGAAGTGGCAGTGCGAAGGAGAGAGGGAAAAGATAACAAGCAGAGTCAACCAAATATTTTTCTGTCCCTTAAGAGCTCCCCCTTCTTCTTCCTTTTTTTTTGTTGTTTCTTTTGTGCTGCCTGGCCTGAATATGCATATGCAAGATGGCACAGTGGGTCAACGAACAATATAAAGAGAAAAAAAAAGATTTTAGCTCCTAACAGGTGCGGCAGACTCCAACGGAAGCGCTTTCGTCGGTGGAACCACGTAATTTTAATGGTGCTTATTGAGGCATTAGCTGTTGCGAATGAATAGGTCGGCGATTTCAACTTGGAGAAGGGCGGCCAAGGCGGTCCCGATCCTCAAGAACATCAGGGGATCGCAAGAAAGTTTTGGGGGAAAATTAACTGCTATCAGTTTTCTGCGTTATTATGAACTATTTCTGCCCTAAACCCATTCTTGTCGCTGCACGCGAATACATTTGAATATTTTGGGATTATGATAAGGTTGAGGCATGGGGGCAAGATCACCACCACACATAGCCGATAAGGAGCAGCTGGACAATTGAGCGTGCGCCCTCATTGCCTCCCACCACCACTCGAGCGAGTAACGGTTAGTTACAGTAATAATGATCATTCCAGATATTCTAGCGCCCAATAATTGGGCATGAAAATTCATTTCCAGTAGTGGGGAAATATCGCAGAAAATTCTTATATTAATCTTTTTCTTTAATTTTTGGAGAACAGGAGTATCACGGTGGGCTGAAGCTTGTGTAGACACTTCAATGATTGCCGCGACCCTCACCTCAAATCTAGTTCTCGGTCTCATTTTAATCACGATATCAGGTGCATAGGATATATAGCCTGTTGACTTGTCCGCAAGCACAGAGCTAGCCACGGCTGATAGAGTGGGTAAAAGCGAGACGAATCTTTCTCTTTTACTTTGGTTTCGTGATCTGCAGCAAGGATCAATTCAACGCTTTGGACTGACAGGCGGTAGAGTTATGAGTAATTCAACTCCTGACCACGGGTAATAGATCTGAGCTACGGACTTCAATTTATTTATTGTCGAACGGCATCGCGTCTGTGGGGTGCATAGGAATTACAGTGGAATTTCTTTTAGAAAAAATCTACTGGCCACGCTTTACAACGAAAACGATGTACCGATCCGCAAAAGTAGGGTAAACTTCTGCTTGTTGATTCTGAGCTTGGCTGGTATTATAGGTTGTCGTAATCGCCGGTTTGCTAAACACAGCCAGTTAGCTCTGCATAAGCAGAAAGAATCTGATTTCCTTTTTATATTTATTTATGATTTATTGAATCTCGTTTTATTTTTTATCTCTGAAATAGCTTGTATTTTAATCTTTGAATATTTCTTAATATAGTCTAAATCTTTAAATATTATTGGGAACAAAATATCCAAATAAAAGGCAGGATTTATATAAGTCTTAATTTAAGTATTTCTTAGGACCAAAGAAAGATATTCTAACAGGAAACAATGCCCGATCCCGAGGGAGCAGCCGCACCAGGGTGTGCCTAGTGCGAGGTCAATTTAGATGTTGGGACAATTTTTAAAACACGATATGAGGACATGAGTTCCATCAGTCGTGCATATTAAATTATTCCACGAAAAAGACCACCTGTCCCACATGCAACACGGTGTGTTTTGAAAAAGGGACCACACCATCTCAGAACACCAGAGGTCAAAAGGCCCAAGCATTAGTAGCAAGCGAGCAGACTCCAAGTGGCCTCTTACCGTCAGCAGGGTTGGGAAGGGCCCAAACAGAGTTGATCCAAAACGCAGAGGTCAACGCTGTCCAGTCTATGCAGAACGATCTGCTCGTGCAGCTGTCTGAGAAAAGGCAAATCTGGCTGCCCGATTTCAGTCTACCGCAGGTGGAAGCCAAGAAAGGGAATATAGAAATAATTCTTTTGGGGACATAGTGTTGGATCAGGTGGGTGGGCAAGCTGGCTCTAGCCGCGAAACGCCAAAAAGCAATCATTAGGATCTCAGCCAAAGGAAGATGAGGTGGGCCACATCGTAAACAGTTGAAAGCTGCGGTTCAGTGGAAATCCGGAAGGGATCAGTGTCGACAATTTCATCTACTGTGTAGAGGCGCTGACCAGCCAAACTTTGGAAGGACATTTTTTTCGAAGGGAAAGCGAGAGATTTCTACTGGAGGTGTCACAAGGAAACACAGAATCTCAGATGGGAAGCTTTGTGCATGGCGTTGCGAAGGCAATTCCGAGATGCCCGTACGGATCTCGATATCCGCGAAGCCATTCGAGATCGGAAGCAGCGGGATAAATGAGGCTTTGATTCGTTTTGCAGTCCCAAAGAGGAGATGGGGGATAGCTTGGACATGCCTCTAACCGAAATGGAAATGGTGGAGATCTTGAGGAGAAATTTAAGGCCAGAAATTCGACACGAAATTCTCAATCTGCCCATCCGCACTGTAGAAAAACTAAGGGAAGTATGTCGGCGTAGAGAAAGTTTTTAGGAATACGTACGGAAGTCCCAAGGGTCGAAGGTCGTCCCATATCGAAAGCAAGTTTGTGAACTGCTGGAGGAGCATTTGTCCGATGAGGTGTCCGAGTTTTCCGAGGCGGAGGCCGAAGCGGAAGTTGGAGCTATGGCTTTGCTTTGTTGGAATTGCCACAAAGAGGGTCATCGTTACAACGACTACGAAGGGAAGCGCAAGATATTTTGTTACGGTTATGGCAATCGAAATACATACAAACCCTCTTGTCCCAAATGCAAAAAAAACTTTCGAGGGAAGACACAGTCGAGGCCATCGTTGTGTGTTCAACGCCATCGCTCGGCCAGCCCGAAATCAAATCCATAGATCGTTCCAATGCAGCTACACAAGGCAGCTTAGCGATTGTGTGGCCAAGCTTTGTAGATTTAGGTACAGGTTTCCCAAATATTAAGCCGTTTCTAGAGCGTCAAAAGTTTTATTCAAGGAGTGCTCAGCGCATGAGGAATTATTGGGCAGCACTTAGAACAATTAATACAATTAGATTCAAGGGTAAGGATAAACGCCCATATGCCGAGGTGCGAGTTTTAGATCGTATTGTTATAGGTTTATTAGATACAGGAGCAGCAGTGAGCGTAATAGGTAGTAGCTTAGCACAACAAATAATTTGCAATCGATTACCGTTAAAGCGCGGAATATTTTCGGTAAGCACCGCAGATGGGAAGAAGCAGGAGGTTTTAGGACGAATAAATACAACATCTGGGTGAGTTTTTGAACAAGTAATTAATAACTAATCAGTAGTACTAGAACCGGGCCAAGGTCTTGCTCTTGCTAGCGAGGTCTTGATGAGAACAGGGTAGCGGGGCGAGGTTCTTGAAACCGAGCTCAAGCCCAGTAGCATAGCCGAGGGGCCAAGATCTTGCTCTTGATAGCGAGGTTTTGATGAGAACAGGGTAGCAGAGCAAGGTTCCTGCAACCGAGCTCATGCGATAGAGCAGGAAGAGGCCAAGGTCTTGCTCTTGAAAGCGAGGTCTTGATGAGAACAGAGTAGCGGGGCGAGGTTCTTAAAACCGAGCTCAAGCACAGTAGCGCAGCCGCGGGGCCAAGGTCAGCTCTTGCTAGCCGACCTTGAGGTGGACCAGGGTAGCGGAGGAAGGTTCCTGTAACCGAACTCATGCGATAGAGTAGGACGGGGCCAAGGTCTAGCTCGTGATAGCAAGATCTTGCAGAAGGAAGGAATCGAGGGTAGCAAAAGGTAGGATTCACGGTGCGAGCTTAGGTCCCTACAATCGCCGCCGCGACACAACGTCCCCCGGACTCGCCGCCCGAACCACCTCCGCGACCATTCACCGCGAAGTCCATGCCCGGAGAAAAACCCAGTCCAGGGTATCGGCAGGGCGACTACACCGCCCCAGAAACGCGGATGTCCCACCCGAGTAACATGACACGCACTCACACGGAGTTACACAGGATCACACAGATTTACACAGAGTAACTCAGAGAGACTCCGAGTCATACCGAGACACCGAGTCACACAGAGACATCGTACGGCTTGACTACCCACTTGGAGAAGCGTGCAGCCTTTCAGCAGTGCCGCAAGGCTCTTAAGGAGGCTATTAAGAGCAGCAAGAGGAAATGCTTCCTTGACCTATGCGATTCTGCGGACCGGGACCCATGGGGAAACGCATACAGGCTCATTGTGAAGAAGGTCAACAAGTCCAAAGCTCGCGCCCCACTGGACGCCGACTCCCTGGTGAGGATAGTCGAGCACTTGTTTCCCAGAGTAGAGAACCCGTTTCTCTCCCTTCAACCAAGAAACGACCTGCCCCAAGAGGTTGAGCCCGTCACAGTAGCCGAGATGCTAGCAGTGGCGAGGAGGATCAAGGTTGCGAAGGCACCGGGGCCGGATAATGTTCCCAACGGGGCTTTAAGGTTGGCCATCACTCTCCGCCCAGACATCTTTGCGGAGTTGTTCGGGAGGTGCTTGGCCGAAGGGTCCTTCCCCAAAAAGTGGAAACTGCAACGCTTGGTACTGCTGCCTAAGCCGGGCAAGCCGACGGAGGACCCATCTTCATACAGACCGATCTGTCTGATAGACGGAGCCGGCAAGGTGCTGGAGTACGTGATAAGCTCGCGGCTGGAGAGGGCAATCACAGCGGCAGGCGGTTTGTCCGAGACTCAACACGGATTCAGGAAGGCGCGGTCGACAATCGATGCCATCAACAAGGTGGTTGACATTGCCGCCTCGGCCATCGCGGGTCAGCGTTGGAAAGGCGGAGCGAAGGAATATTGCCTGATAGTCACCTTGGACATCCGCAACGCGTTCAATACAGCGAGATGGGACTGTATATTGGACGCCCTGACCAGTTTCGGAGTGCCCCACTACCTGCTAAAGCTGATGCGGAGCTATTTCGAAGATAGAGTACTGCAGTACGACACCGCTGGCGGTGTACAAAGCGTCGAGCTGTCTTGCGGAGTCCCCCAGGGGTCAGTCCTTGCGCCACTGCTGTGGAACGCAATGTATGACGGGGTCCTGAGGCTCCCACTCCCTGGGAGAACGGAGCTGGTTGGATTCGCAGATGACATTGCGCTGGTGGTAGTGGACAAAGAGATTGCTGGAGCCGAAGCGGCGTGCAACCAGAGCATCAGCGCCATCAGCTCGTAACTGTCGCGCGCTGGGTTGCAGCTAGCCCCACAGAAGACCGAAGCAGTCCTGGTGAGCAGCAGGAAAAGGTGGAAGTGGCAGAGGTGCGAGTGAGCGAAGTCGTCATCAGAACGTCTAGGGCTATTAAATATCTAGGCGTGATGATCGACACAAGGCTTTCATTTAGAGAGCACTTGGCATACGCGAGCACCAAGGCAGCAACGTCAGTTCGGGCGCTTACGAGGATAATGCTCAACCATAGAGGGCCGAAGCAGGCGAGCAGATTGCTATTAGCGAGTGCAGCTAGAGCGACAATGCTATATGCTGCACCAGTATGGGGCAAAGCATTGACGACGCCGTCGTACAGCCGCGGCTTGAACGCAGCTCATCGCCTGGCTGCCCTACGCATATGCAGCGCGTTCAGGACAGTCTCCGATCAGGCTGGGCTTGTGCTAGCTGGAACCCCTCCCCTCGACCTGATGGCGAAGGAACAGGCGGTTATATTTGAGCAAATCCACGGAAGAACAGTTACGCCGGAGGAGAACTGCGAGGCGCGCTCCCTGGCGAAGAGCGCCACGTTAGCAGAGTGGCAAGCCCGTTGGGATGCGTCGAACAAGGGTCATTGGACACACCGACTGATACCAAACCTGTTGGATTGGACGAGGAGACAGCACGGTCAGGTAAATTTTTACCTGACGCAAATATACAGCGGGCATGTGTGCTTTAGGAGCTATCTGCACAAGTTTGGCCATGATGAGAGCGCATGTTGTACCTGGTGTTACAGGGAAGCCGACGATACTGCCGAGCACGTTCTGTTCACATGTGGCAGATTCTCGACCGAACGTCGGGCGCTGGAAGCCGCCCTGGGGACCAGCATCTCGGCGGACAATCTCGTGCCGACTATGCTGGTAAGTGAGGAAAACTGGCAGGCGGTGTCCAACTTCGCGGCCACGTTGATGACCAAGCTCAGAAGCGAGGAGCGAAGAAGACAGCAGGAGGAGACTTAGCTGGGAACATTGCCCGTGCGAAGCATTGCTTCGCGGCCGTACCGCACGAGCGTTGAACCCCAGTTTTGTTACTCTTACCCTACCCTTTCTATGTATATTCCCCCCCCAAACTAAATGTACCTTATAACGAAATAAAAAAAAAAAAAAAAAAAAGTCGCACAGAGAGACACAGAGTCGCACAGAGAGACACAGAGTCGCACAGAGAGGCACAGAGTCACGCCGAGAGACGTAGAGTCACGCAGAGAAACGTAGAGTTCCACACAGAGACACAGAGTCACACACAGAGACGCAGAGTCGCACAGAGAGACACAGAGTCACGCAGAGAGACATAGAGTCACGCAGAGATACGCAGAGTTCCACACAGAGACACAGAGTCACACCGAGAGACACAGAGCCCAGATCTACACGGAGTAACACGCCGACTCACCGTGATTTCCGCGGAGTCGCCCATTTATCTTTTCTTTTTCAGGAAATTATCTTCTCAATAAACTAAAATTCAAGTGAACTTTTCGCGTTCTTACTGGGTATATTTGGGGACTCAAGGGGCCGGAACTTTATAAATTTGTGTGAACCCCGACCTCGGCGAGCTAAGCCGCGCAACCCAAGAGAGGGTCGTTACAATGTGTCTGAGTTAGTGTCTTCAACGCACGATCTTACCGCTCTGCAGCGCGATAGTTTACAAGGAGTTATAGGAAGGTTTCCATCATTTTCTGAGGTCGGTTTAGGTAGAACTTCCATTCTTTCGCATTCAATTGATGTAGGTGCATGTAGGTGATGTAGGTGATGCAAAGCCCGTAAAGCAGCATTTTCCGGTCTCACGGGCTGTAGAAAAACTCCTGTACGCAGAAGTGGATCGCGTGTTAAAGCTTGGGGTCAACGAGGAGTCAGACAGCGCCTGGTCCTCCCCAGTAGTAATAGTGCAAAAGCCCGGAAAGGTTCGGCTTTGCCTGGACAGTAGAAAAGTCAATGCTGTTACCAAAAAGGACGCTTATGCGCTGCCACAGATAGACTGAATTTTGGGTCGACTTCCGAAGCCTATGTTTATATCCACGCGACAAGACGGCATTCACGATACCCGGAAAGCCGCTTTACCAATACAAGGTTATGCCCTTCGGACTGACCAACGCTTCGCAAACAATGACGCGACTAATGGACATAGTTATTCCAACGCTTCGCAAACAATGACGCGACTAATGGATATAGTTATTCCAGCGAAATTGCGTAATGAAGTCTTTGTCTATCTGGACGATTTATTGATCGTCTCTGACAGCTTCGAAGCACATTTGAAGGTATTAGAGGTGGTTGCAGGGCATGTAAAGGCGGAATGCGTTCCGTGAAGTATCTTGGACATATTGTCGGAGAGGGGGTTATAAAAACCGATCCGGAGAAGATATCAGCCATGACCGATTTTCCTCTGCCAAATTCTCTTAAGAGTCTCTGGAGCTTCTTGGGCATGGTCGGTTGGTACAGAAAATTAATCCAGAATTTTGCGTCAGTAGCTTCGCCTCTGAGCCATGTTGAAAGCGCCCTCTATATCCAAGAAGGCGACGAGTGTGAACTCCTTTTCGTGGAGCGATTTTTCTATGATGGTGGTAAGCGAATGGAGTGCTGTCTCTGTCGACCTGCCCCTCCTGTACGCGTGTTGAGATCCTGATAAGGATGATTGGGGAATATTAGTTCTAAGATGCAGGCTGATGAGTCTCTCCAGCGTCTTGAGTAGAAACGAGGATAGGCTTATCGGCCTGTAATCCTTAGGCGTGCAATGCGATGGCTTGCCTGCCTTGGGGATGAAAACAACTTTTGAGCGGAGCCATCCGTTCGGAATGACCCCTGTATCGAGGATGATCGAGAAGATCAGACGAAGCCAGGGAGTGGATAGCTCGGCTGCATAGCTGAGCTGTGCAGGTATGATGCCGTCCACCCCAGGGGATTTATATGGGCTGAAGCTGTTAATTGCCCATTTAATGTTCCTATCAGTAAGGAGGTATGCCATTTCGGACGGACCCCGCCGTGTCGGGGGGTTAGGTGGGCTGCTCTGGGAAGAGCTAGCGGGGAAGTGGGCATCCAGGAGAACCCCGTGGGTTTCTTCACTGGATGTCGTCCAGCTGTCGTCAGGGCACTTGACAAAGCCCGGGTTGGAGGGCGTCGACGAGAGGACCTTCCTCAGCCTAGACGCCTCAGAGTAGTCCTGGATTCCTGAACAAAAGTCGGACCAGGCCCTTCTTTTGGCCTTTCTTAGTTCCCTGTTATACAGGGACAAGTTCGATTTATAGATACACCAAGATGCGTCCGTGTTGACGCTCTTGGCTGTATTGAAGGACTGCCTCGTGGTCTTCTTGAGGCAGCTTAATTCCTTACACCACCATGGTGGCTTCTTCCCAGTCTTCCCCCCATTTTTGCTACGGGGGCAGGACCTATCTAAAGCCGTGCTACAAGCATCGGTGAAGGTTTCAACGAGACGCTCCAGCCCCTCTGGACAGAAGTCCGAGAGGGTTGGGGCTGGAGGGGGCTTTAGGATCTTACTCAGCTGGGATCTGTATTTCCCCCAGTCAGTCCTCCGGGGGTTCCGGAAAGTGACTGGGTTGAACCTATCGAAACCTAGCGTGAATTGGATGGTCAGAGAATGAGTGCTTCTCCAGCACTCTCCAAGACTTAAGAAAGTCCCTCAGGGATTCAGAGAGAAGGGTGATATCAAGTACCTCCCTTCGGTTTTTGATGATAAAGGTGAGTTTCCCACCAGCAAGTTGGATGCAAGGATAAAATCAAAAAGAGACTCACCCCTGTCATTGGTGTTAGTGCTGCCCCACTGATGGTGGTGGGCGTTCGCGTCGCACCCGATGATGAGACCCAGGCCCAGTCTTCTACTGTCCTCGGTTACATGCTTCAGGGTTGGGGGGATGGGGTCCTGATCGTGCCCCAGGTATGCAGAGCATATCCGGAGGGAACCGTTTGGTCCCTCTAGACATGCGGTTATTATGTCTTCATTGCTGAAATTGGGAAGCAAGAAAAGAGTTAGGTCTTTCTTTGCGAGTATGCAGGCTCGCGATTTACCTGTTGTGGGGGCTGCGTATAGCCTATAGCCGGCTGCCCTCAACCCTCGCATTCTGTCGCCACAGATCCAGGGCTCCTGGATGAGGACAGCGTCGGTGCCACCTTCTGTCAGGTGGATGAGTAGAGCAGCGGAGGCTGCTTTACTGTGGTGGAGGTTTATCTGCAGGAATGTCAAAGACATTCTGCACTTTCAGCTCCACCACAGTAGTGTCGGCGTCCGAGAGTGGTTCATCCTCTTCGGAGGCGTAGTCCTCCAGAATGTCCTCGTCGTCGGACAACCCTGGCGCCTCCTCGATCTGAGGCTCCTCTATATCGAGGTCCACTTCCTTTTGGCCCGCCTTGGCGTCGGCCTTATAAACGCGCACGGCCACGCTGTCGAAGCCATACCAAAGAAGCCCCCCGTTATTCCTCAGCACCTCGACTGTCCCCTCATTTAGAGTCAGGATAACCTGGCGCCTCGGAGCAACGGCCTCCTCGACCTTGGCGACTCGCCAATCAGAGGAGGGGATGTAGGGGTTACTCAGCTGCAAGAGCTTGAGTATTTTCTCCGGCTCCGCCGGCTTGTGGGACAGCCATGCCCTGTCTCTCGGTTTGCTGGGGATCTTGTCCCAGTCTACGACGACGAGCTTCGCACCGGGGTACACCTCACCCAGTCCTGCGATCGCCCGCTTATAGAAGGTGACGGAGGCCGTGTCCTCGCACGCGATCACCTTCACGCCACCCTGGTGCCATCCGGCATCTTCGCAACGAGGCAGTGCACCTCCCGACTCCAACAGCTCCTCCACGAACTGGTTGTGCAGCTCGCCAACGATCCAACGCCATTGGTCCCTCGGGATCTGTCCGTCACTGGAGCCCTCATCCACCACTCCAATCAGGATCTTACCCTTGGTCACCTCGGCGAAGGACCGCTGGGGCTGCACCTTGGTACGCTTCGGCTGCGTTGGTTGCACCTCCGATGAGCGCTGGCGTTTGGCAGCGCTTTTGCCCGCGTTCGCGCTAGTTGGGTGGGCACCGGGAGCTACTGCCCTTCCCGCCTTCTCAGGCTTGAAGTCTGGCAGGACACCTCTCGCCCACTTTATGAGACCCGCCTGTTCCGGGTCCGCCTCCATGGCTGGCTAGGCTCTCGCGAGGATAAAGGCCGCCCTTCTCCGCTCGTGATAGAGCGGCCTTTTCCTCTGCTGCTGCTGGGCCGTGCTTCCCGGATTGGGGTTGCCTCTGGAGCCGCCTGCGGTGACGTCGAGGGACTTGCCCCCGATCACGCCGCTCGGCGGGCCCATCGGTTCGCCCTTTCCGTTGGCTCCGGCCCCCGGATGAAGGCGCTCTGAAGAGCTCTCCTCCTCCTTTTTGATACACTCTCGACCGCAAGGCGTCTTCGAGGTATTTTTAGCGGGGGGGTATCCCCTTTCGCCCTTAAGGTTTGGCGATCACCTATGTTTTGCTTGTTTAGTTGTTTATTGTTCATGTTTTGGTCCCACGAGTATGCTGGGTAGGGGATGGTCCGCCACGGTAGAGCCCGCATACCGTGGTAAGCCTAATTAAAACTGATGGGTCGGCCGGTCCACCAGAGTCCGCATATTAATGTCCAAGCACCCCCCGGACACGCGTCCCTCGGCATATGCTGTTCCACCTTGGATTGGGGTAATTTTTTGGGCAGTTTTCCCCGACTACCATTTGTCAGCATCCTCAGCGGCAGCCGTACTGGGACCGCTTCCAGCCGCCCTCACGAGAGTAAGCGCACTTCCAACGGTGCGAACAGTTACGGCAGGTGATTTCTCACCCGTTATTCCCCCTGTCCGCCCGCTGGCTGACGGCCAAACTAAATGTCGTGCCAGATTCATTATCCAGGGTAAACGAGGAGGTCGAAGCATTGGAAAGGGGTAATAGTGCACTAGTCGATTTGGACTCAGAAGTGTTAAAGTCGGAAGAATATGTTGATTTCGTAGACCGGCTCGAAGCGAACGTGGATAAGTTACCTGATATGAAAGTAGTCGATGTCTTGGTTTATAAGAAAACAGAGCATGCTACGGGAGTTTATTTGGAAGCTGTGGATTCCGAAGGATTTAGTCCAGGAAGTTTTAAAGAATGCCCACGATCATCCTATGGCTTCGTTATTGGCCAGGACTGATAAAAGATGTAAAAACCTATGTTCTAGCTTGTGATATTTGCAAGATGACAAAAGCTCCCAATACAATTCAGAGACCGCCAATTGGGGTTCCTCCGGAGTCAGAGAGATTTTTCGAACGACTATATATCGATTTCTTGGGCCCGTATCCGCGCTCTAGAAACGGAAATATTAGAATTTGCATAGTTTTGGACCATTATTACTACAAGTTCGTTTCTCTAAAGGCAGTCAAAAAGCTAACAGCCGAGGTGGTTATAAAATACCTACACCAGGAACTATTTCACACGGAGACGATTATTTCTGTCAACGGTTCGCAGTTTTAGTCTGACCTGTTCCAGAAGTTCGTCCGGGAGCACAGAGTCAGGTGTGTTCATGGTGTTCGGAAAGCATTTTGTCGGATCTGGGTCTACTTATAAGTTGTTGAAAGCCTTGGGTTTATTGCAAAACCGTTCGGCAGTGTTCTGTAGGGAAGATTCCTTAGAATTAGTGCGTAGCAAAGCTGTCGAGGTGATGAGAAAGCAAAACGAAAAAAAAGATCGAAATTACAATCTCCGATCCAGAGAAATTCCCTACAAAGTTGGCCAGGAAGTGTTCAATAGGAACCACAGGCAAAGTAATTTTTCAGCTGGATATAATGCCAAATTAGGACCAAGCTACCTCAAAGCCAGGGTGCAAAGAAGCTAGGAAAGGCCTATTATGATATAGAGAATCTGCAGGGACATTTGATCGGGCAATACCATGCCAAGGATCTGAAACAATGATTAACTGCCCCAAGCTTGGTGTGATCAGCCTTGGGAGAGTTACTCCCAAGTCCGATCTTGTGGAGGGGGCATTTTGTAGCGCTTGTGGCAAGAAATTTGGGCTGCAGGCGAGAAAGGCGATGGCGCCATCTACATTTCATTCCCGTGACGAATTAAGGGGCAGACGAGGAAAGGCGGAGAGCAGGTTTTAGCAGAAAAAGAGGCAACAGAGGCATCTGTCAGATTTCGGCAGATACCGTAGGTGGCCAGAGAGAGCCGAGGTAGTTCCCAACGATAGCGACTCGACGCCATCCTTCTTTTCCAATTCGATCGTCCACCAGGTTAATGTGGCACCGAAGAGTTAATCGGATTAGGAGGCAGATAGGAAAAAAAATTGACGAAAAAATAAGCAAGGAGATCCAGTTATAGGCAGCGCTGAATCCAATTGCAGAGTAAGCTATGCCTCATAAAAGTGTAGAGTTTGCAGTTGTGCAAGAAATATATTTTTATCCAGATTTGGCGCTGAAAATATAGGGCTATTTCGAGTCGAATATACGGCTGAACATCAACCTGATTGGCAGACGGAGCAGCAAGCAGAAGGCGAGCTAATCGTTCCCGCTCTCACGTATGGGAAAAACGGATCATTCAACCCAGAGAGAGACGAATCGACGGCCAGCAAAACTCCCGCAGCGAGGGGCAACATTTATTTAATTAATCAGATCATAAACCTCAGCGATATTTAGTTAGGGAAATTCTGAAAGATAGGAAAGGGCCGCGAACGAATATAGAAGCGTCCAAATTAGGAATTGTTGCGGTGCCAATTTTACTTCCCAGTTCTCTCCGAAAAACCATCGTGAGGTAGGA
This sequence comes from Drosophila bocqueti, assembly GCA_018151655.1. Taxonomy (NCBI): domain Eukaryota; kingdom Metazoa; phylum Arthropoda; class Insecta; order Diptera; family Drosophilidae; genus Drosophila; species Drosophila bocqueti. The sequence continues at coordinate 97,479 of JAECXF010000019.1, read as the reverse complement.
ATCTCCATGTTCCATTTGATCTACATGTTCCCTTTGCGCACTTGAAGAAGGGAACGAGAAGAGGAGGAAACGCAAAGAGAAGGGAGAGAACCCAAGTCCCAGCCCGCAGTTCCATTTACGGAGTATTGTTCGGCAGACGGACTGAATTTTGTCGCGCGGTTGGCGTGTTATGTACGGGAAAATCCAAATCGAGTGAAAACCGCTGATGGACGGCGCGAGAAGAAAAGAGAGAGGAAGCAGTGAACGAGATGCGGAAGGCCGGGAAATAGTAGGCTAGTTTTTGTTTAGTGGAATAAGTTTAGATATAAGCAAATAAGAAGTGGCAGTGCGAAGGAGAGAGGGAAAAGATAACAAGCAGAGTCAACCAAATATTTTTCTGTCCCTTAAGAGCTCCCCCTTCTTCTTCCTTTTTTTTTGTTGTTTCTTTTGTGCTGCCTGGCCTGAATATGCATATGCAAGATGGCACAGTGGGTCAACGACCAATATAAAGAGAAAAAAAAAAGATTTTAGCTCCTAACAGGTGCGGAAGACTCCAACGGAAGCGCTTTCGTCGGTGGAACCACGTAATTTTAATGGTGCTGATTGAGGCATTAGCTGTTGCGAATGAATAGGTCGGCGATTTCAACTCCTTGTCCCTTGGAGAAGGGCGGACAAGGCGGGGCGGGCAATCCCGATCCTCAAGAACATCAGGGGATCGCAAGGAAGTTTTGGGGGAAAATTAACTGCTATCAGTTTTCTGCGTTATTATGAACTATTTCTGCCCTAAACCCATTCTTGTCGCTGCACGCGAATTCATTTGAATATTTTGGGATTATGATCAGGTTGAGGCATGGGGGCAAGATCACCGCCCCACATAGCCGACAAGGAGCAGCTGGACAATTGCGCGTGCGCCCTCCTTGCCTCCCACCACTACCCGAGCGAGTAACGGTTCGTTACAGGTTCAAAACAAAAGACCGTAGGGACGTTTACAGCGGAAATCCGGTTCGGGGGAAGTTCTTTCCAAGTATCGATCGTGATACTGACACACGTATCAGGAGGGATACTGCTGGACTGCCGAACTGGAGCTGGAGATCACGGCGGCAGACAACGAGGAGAGCAATGGAAACAATGGAAGTGAATCGACTGACGGGGGATGAAGGGGGTTAGCAATATCACGACCCATAAGATATACCAAAAGGACGACAAACCGATAAAACAAAGGTATTACCCGAGGAACCCGAAACAACAGGCGATCATCAACGACCAGGTAAATAAACTACTAACGTTGGGGCTGATAGAACCGTCGCGAAGTCCGTACAGTGCACCGGTCGTCATAGTAAAGAAGAAAAACAACGAATGGAGGATGTGTATTGACTACAGATTGTTGAACGATAAAACAGAAAAGGACGCTTATCCCGTGCCAAGAATGAACTTTATCCTGGACCAACTAAGGGAAGCAAAGTTCATAAGCACAAACGACCTGAAATCGCGACACTGACAGATTCCAATGGGGAACGACAGTCGACAGTACACGGCATTCACAGTACCCGGACGGGGTCTGTTTCAGTGGAAAGTGATGTCATTTGGACTAACTACGGCACCAGCAACACTAACTGAAGAACGTGTCCTTGGTTTGATGTGAAACTATGAAAGTGACACTTTTACCTATAATCTACAATTTACTAAGTCACATAATGAGATAATTAGTCTTTTACGACGGCCGACAAAGCGAGAAATCCTAAAGATTACAATGTCAATATTTGATCCATTGGGTTTTCTCTCTAATGTTCTCATAACTAATAAAATACTTTTACAAGCCATATGGGATAGTGGTATTGGATGGGACGACCCCATAACTCTGCGACTCATTTCTTAAAATCAAAAAATTTACAATTCCCAGACTAATGACAAAATTGCCAATTAAAGAATGCAACATGCAGTTAAAACATGCAGCATAAACTTATTTTACCTGACATAAACAGATTCTCCAGTTGGACAAGATTTAAGAGAACAACAGGTTGGATGTTACGATTTGTGGAAAATCTTAAAATTAGCAAAGAACGTCTTATTTACGGCGAACTTACAGCTAGAGAATTACTTGACGCTGAAAATTTAATATACAAAAAGATTCGTTTCAAGCTGAAATTCAAAACCTACAAAAGGGAGAATTGATTGGAAACTTGAGTCGTCTAAAAACTTTACCATTAATCCTTACAGAAGATGGGTTGATTAGATTGAAAGGTACATAGATTAGACAATTTAAAGGAAGACGAATATGACATAAACGCTAAAAATCCAATCGTGCTATGTAATAACCATCCAATAAAAATACTTCTAATATGTTTTTACCATCAAAACAATTGCCACCTATTTACGGAAACAGTCATTTCAAATCTCATTGTAAGAATAGACGTGCTAAGACACAAACAGCTGTGATGGGACAGCTTCCTAAATGCAGAATTGAACCCACAGAAAGAGCTTTTTTGAAGGTTGGAATAGATTACTTCGGTCCCATTGAGATATTGATAAATAGAAGTCATGTAAAACGTTATGGAGTTATTTTCACTTGACGACTCGTGCAGTTCATCTAGAAATATCAGAGGACTTGTCTTGCAATGCATTTATGCATGTATATCGTCAATTTGGTTGCCGGCGTGGTTTTCCCATAGATATTTACTCAGACAACGGGACAAATTTTGTTCGAGCAAGTAAAGATCTTAAACAGATCACGGACGACTGGTCAAAGGACGAAATAACTCTGTTTTTAACACAAAAAAATTGTACATGGTCGTTTAATCCGCCATTGTCGCCGCATATGGGAGGAGCTTGGGAGAGGTTAAATCAGTCAATACAAAAATATTTATGTTGTTTACTTAAAGAGCGGTTCCCAAGAGAGTACACCCTTAAAACTTTATTTTGCGAAATTGAATTCATGATGAATAGCCGACACCTTTTGTTTGTGCCATCAGATTTACCCGATGCAGAGCCCCTTACACCGAATGATTTATTAATAGGGCCAAACTATAGAGAGTCTTTCCACTGTAATGTATCTGACGGAGATTTAAAATTGTTAAATATGTGGAAAGCTTCTCAGAGACTTGCTGATATATTTTGGTTTAAATGGAGAAAAGAATATAGACAATATCTTTTAAATAGCCGAAAATGGGCCAAGAAATTTGATAATTTAAAAGAAGGCGATATCGTATTGGTAATGAATGCAGATCTACCAAGAAATGTTTGGCTGAAAGGCATTATAGTCAAAACGTATCCGGCCAAAGATAATGCTGTACGAATAGTAGATGTTAAGATAAGAGGTAAAATTTATAAAAGACCTATAGTTAAATTAATCAAATTAAGATATGTTCCGTCAAAACTCAATCCCGCTGATCAAGCAACGAGAGTCTCAAAGATAGATCTTAAACAAAACAATTCTTGGATAAAAGGTCCAGAATTCTTATATACTGACATGACGAAATGGCCGACAAATCAAATAATTTTGGCAGATGAAGACAAGAACGAATATGTAAATGTTATATCCGAAACAAAGCATAAACTTATTTTACCTGACATAAACAGATTCTCCAGTTGGACAAGATTTAAGAGAACAACAGGTTGGATGTTACGATTTGTGGAAAATCTTAAAATTAGCAAAGAACGTCTTATTTACGGCGAACTTACAGCTAGAGAATTACTTGACGCTGAAAATTTAATATACAAAAAGATTCGTTTCAAGCTGAAATTCAAAACCTACAAAAGGGAGAATTGATTGGAAACTTAAGTCGTCTAAAAACTTTACCATTAATCCTTACAGAAGATGGGTTGATTAGATTGAAAGGTACATAGATTAGACAATTTAAAGGAAGACGAATATGACATAAACGCTAAAAATCCAATCGTGCTATGTAATAACCATCCAATAACAATACTTCTAATATGTTTTTACCATCAAAACAATTGCCACCTATTTACGGAAACAGTCATTTCAAATCTCAGAATGAAATATTGGATAGTTAAGTGTAGGAACACGATCAAGAATTCGTAACTGTCAACATTGTAAGAATAGACGTGCTAAGACACAAACAGCTGTGATGGGACAGCTTCCTAAATGCAGAATTGAACCCACAGAAAGAGCTTTTTTGAAGGTTGGAATAGATTACTTCGGTCCTATTGAGATATTGATAAATAGAAGTCATGTAAAACGTTATGGAGTTATTTTCACTTGACGACTCGTGCAGTTCATCTAGAAATATCAGAGGACTTGTCTTGCAATGCATTTATGCATGTATATCGTCAATTTGGTTGCCGGCGTGGTTTTCCCATAGAAATTTACTCAGACAACGGGACAAATTTTGTTCGAGCAAGTAAAGATCTTAAACAGATCACGGACGACTGGTCAAAGGACGAAATAACTCTGTTTTTAACACAAAAAAATTGTACATGGTCGTTTAATCCGCCATTGTCGCCGCATATGGGAGGAGCTTGGGAGAGGTTAAATCAGTCAATAAAAAAATATTTATGTTGTTTACTTAAAGAGCGGTTCCCAAGAGAGTACACCCTTAAAACTTTATTTTGCGAAATTGAATTCATGATGAATAGTCGACACCTTTTGTTTGTGCCATCAGATTTACCCGATGCAGAGCCCCTTACACCGAATGATTTATTAATAGGGCCAAACTATAGAGAGTCTTTCCACTGTAATGTATCTGACGGAGATTTAAAATTGTTAAATATGTGGAAAGCTTCTCAGAGACTTGCTGATATATTTTGGTTTAAATATCTTTTGTATAGCCGAAAATGGGCCAAGAAATTTGATAATTTAAAAGAAGGCGATATCGTATTGGTAATGAATGCAGATCTACCAAGAAATGTTTGGCTGAAAGGCACTATAGTCAAAACGTATCCGGCCAAAGATAATGCTGTACGAATAGTAGATGTTAAGATAAGAGGTAAAATTTATAAAAGACCTATAGTTAAATTAATCAAATTAGACGTTAAGGAAACAATGTAAAACTTAAGTATTGCAAATTAATTGTCTCACTATGCAATACTTTTGTTATTTAAAAACCCAAAGTATTCAAATACGTATCAATACTATCGATCATCTCTAAGAAGTGTGACCATTTTTCCATTGCTCTTTTTTACCAAGATCTTCTATCGATAAGTTAAGTTATACTTGAGTTCTAAGAAAGTCGACGACAGACGCGCTTGTTAAAATGAAAGAACAATAAAAATCAGTGCAAATTAAAGAAAAGTGTTTAATAAATCACACCGACGACACAACAGCAAGGGCTAAGAGCATCAAGAACTAATGACCGAGGATTTGGTCATTCGACTCAGATTTATATAGAAATCTAACCTTAAACAGGTATTTTCCCAACAAGGGGCTTCACCACTGTAGAATTTATCTCAAAAACTCTTTTTTTGAGCTGGCCGGAAACATAACTCGAACAAATCTTTACCGATCGATTCCAAATTTTTACAGTACTTTTGAAATTGTTATCTCCAGAGAAGTTGGAGTAGGTGTTTTTTGAAAAAATGAATAGTTTTTTTTTTTAACAAAAATGTGATGAATTTTATAGTCAAACTAGAGGGCCCGCTATTGCATCCTCGCTTTGATCGGATGCAGATCCTGTATTTGGCTTGTGCATCTTTCAGTTGATTCTTTCTTCTAGTAAGGGAAAATCGAGTTCACATTTTGTTCTTACAAATTATTTAAGCAGTAAATATTGGAAAATTTTGAGAACGTTTTCAATGCTTGCTTAGCGACCTTGCATTTAATGCAATTTAAATTTATGTTTTTTATTTTTTAAAATAGGTTGCAGGTGGAATTAGAAAATTAAAATACCCATACGAATCTGAATATTTGTTTTCTGATTTTAAAAAAAAAAACTTCAAGTCTCTAAGACATGTGGTTTGGCCATGGCTGTGATATATCAGTCAGTCAGTCAGTCAGTGAGGACAAAGCATTTTATATATAATATTATAGATTGTGAATTTTTTTTTCAAACTGTCGCCATTTTACGAAAAATTAATTTAAAAAAAACCTCCTACGTAATTCTCTGGAGACAACAATATGGAATCAGAAAAGGTTTGGTTTTTTGTTCTAGATCAAAAGTTGTAGAAGATACGTTTCCGGCCGTGTACCCATTTGAGAATAATCATGCCAGGGAAGAACTGCTGCGGAGTCACGATTTTTTTTGAATTGCTTGAAATGTATGTTTCTTTTTAGTTTAATATTGGTATTATAAAATACTTGTTACAGAATTTCAATAACTCCATTGTGTTTACCTACAGAAATTTCGAAAATATGCCTTTTTTTGGTGTTTTACAGTGGTGCAACCCCTTAATTCCTTTGAATGTAAGTGCACGAAATAAGCTGCAGCATGAAAAAGCTCTTAAATAGAAACCTATTAAATTACTCCATTGTTTTTAAAATGAATAAGATTGTTTTAGTTCAAAATTAATGTTAATACAAGAACTTAAAATACTGCCTTTAAATTTTTCGCTCACAACATTTATGTCAGTACCCAAGAAAACGAAAAAGTCTTACTTACTGCAAGGGTATTTAAACTTCGGCATGCCGAGATAGCCTTCTTTCTTGTTATGAATTATTTTTGTATTCAATTATTGTGTTTTATTTTAGTAATTTATATACTTTCCCTTAGCCATAGGAAGCAAATGAATACGATTTGGCATAGAGTTGGCTAGATTTCGAAGAGTTCCATTGCTTATTAGCTTCCACTCTGCAACCAAAAGGTCTTTTAATTGTCTGATATTGTCAAACTGTCATCTATTCTAATAAATTCGTGCTGAAAGAATTCCCCAGAGATCCTCAATAGGGTTTAAGGCCGGACTGATCGCTGGCTACTTTAGAACTGGTATAGTTTCCGTTGCAAAGTCTATAAATTCTTCTCCCAGCAACTGGGTATATATCTCGGAGTTTGTTTTGGTTTGAATAAGATCAATGCGAGAATTTCCTGCATATCCAAAAGCAGCTCAAACCATCAGTGATCCGCCGAAAAAGTTCCTTTTGTGTCGTATCTCTCGGGGGTGTCTAAAGGAACGTCAATACTTTTGACACCGATCTGGGCTATCCAAATTCAACCTATTTGTTACGAGGCTGGCAAGGAATGCACAGCCGCGAGCTGGCTGCCCAATTTGAATTTAAATAAGTTTTAGTTATGGAAAGGATTTTTATTTGAATTTAGAACGAAGTTAGTCAATACTGATATTGTAGTTTAAAAACACTGGTTTTGCCTGAGAGAGACAACTATAGGTTTAAGCGTCATTGCGAAATTGAAGTGCGGCAAACCACAAGTGTAAGAGAAAAAATGTGAAAAACTCTTTATAAGCTAATCTAACCAAATGAATAAAGATTTCAGCCTATTGTACCCGATATCCAGAGGCTTGTTATACGTGGGAGGCACAGGGACCCGTGGGGGTCCCAACATTCTGAAATACTTTGCCATCCAGAAATCTGTGCCAGGAGTGCACAGCTTCTGGAAAGCACTCCTTACCAAGAGTGTGAAGGAGTGAGGAAGAGTACAAAGGATTGTGACAATTAGAACCCAAATTAGGACGGTTCTAGCCAGTAAGATCACACAAGGGTTGTGAATTGCTGGCCAGTGAAGAGTGACGTCATGGATGACGTAACAGATAGCGAAGTCGGCGATCAGCGCGCCCAAGCGTCGGGCAATGAGGATGGTTCTGCTGGAAGCCCAGAGAATAGCTTCACAGGAGAAGGATTCGCAGGCTTCTACGATGGAAGCTTGTCTGCACAGACTGTAAGAAACTCCGTTCGGTTCGTGCCACCTGAAAGTACGAGCACGCCGATCAGTACGAACCAAGCAAGTCACGGCATGTTACAGCCAGATGGGGCTTATCAGATGTTTGCGCATTAAGCGAACACTGGAAGTACCCAATGGAGAACAGCTCCCTATATGAATCAGGGAGTTTCTCTTAGTCCAACTATTCCCAATGTTCAAGGGAACAACGGTGCTGCAGGACCGCAGCCATGGCAACCAGTACCGCCATGGAATGCCGCTGGATTTATAAACAACTCAGCTATGTATGGAGGCCAAGGTGGTTCAGCGGGACTTGCCCCGCCAGCCGGTGGGTTGGGTTTTAGGCCACATTTCAGCCCCAATACGGCAGGCTTTTCCCAACCGTACAGCGCAGGATTTAATGTTGGCGGATCTGGTGGATATATGCCACAGTTTGCCGGTCCACAGTTTCCGCAAGCAGGAAACAATGCAGTCATGTTGACGCCGACGCAGATAGCAGCGCGTCAAGTCATATCGAGAGAATTACCCATTTTCTCCGGTAAGCCCGAGGAGTGGCTGTTATTTATAAGCAACTATGAGCAGTCAACGGATAGATGTGGATTTAGCAACGAAGAGAATCTCATCAGGCTTCAGAAGTGCCTTAGAGGATCAGCTCTAGATGCTGTACGAGGCAAGCTCATGGTTCCAGCTATGGTGCCGTATGCGATCGGCACGTTGAGAATGCTGTATGGGCGTTCAGAAATAGTGCACGCTAGCCTTCAACGTAAATTAAGGGACGAGCCGGCAATCAAACCGAATAATTTGGATTCGGTAATACGTTTGGCACTTGCGGTGCAGAATTATTGTGCCACCATGTTGTCGGTAGGGCTACAGGAATATCTAAACGATTCCGCTCTGTTGAGTTAACTTGTAGCTAAGCTGTCGAGCGATTTGAAGCTAGATTGGGGCAGACATCGTTTGGCAGCAGGTGGCGGATATTTGGCCACCTTTGATGATTGGCTATTTGGCGTAGCAATGTGTGCTACGATGGTGACGCCCTACGATTATCAGCCAAGTGAGAGAGATAAAGGCGGCAGACACGTGAAAGAACTCCTATTAGTCCACAGTAAAGTGGAAGGCGATGACAAGGAGAATGTACAAGAATCATTGTGCCCAGGATGTGACGGTGACCATGAACTTATGAAATGAAAAGGGTTCTTGGGAATGTCAACCAAGTCTAGACTGGAATTAATAAAGGCAAAACGACTGTGCTTCTGCTGCTTTGGAAAGCATATTGCCCGGAACTGCCGATTGAAGAAAACTTGCAATGTCGATGGATGCAAGTTGCAGCACAATAAGCTCTTGCACTTTGAGCCCCTTGTGATCGATGAGGAGATCGAACCAGAGAAGAAAGTTAGCGATATAATGACTGATTTTTTTTTTTTTTAAAAATAAAATTTGGGGGGGAAAAAAATTTTTTTTTTTTTTTTTTGGTTTTTTGGGTTTTTGTTTTTTTCCCCCAAAAAAAAAAAAAAAAAATAAAAAAATGAAAAAAATTTTTTTTTTTTTTTTTTAAAATTTTTTTATATTATTTTTTTTTTTTTTATTTTTTATATTTTTTTAATTATTTTTTTTAAGTTTTTTTATTTTTTTTTTTTTTTTTTTTTTTTATTCTTTTTTTTAACAAACCCCAGAGCTCTCAAAACTTTATTGGTTTTTTTTTTTTTTTTGTGGAATTTAATACAAAATTTTATAAAAAATGCAACAAACTAACAGATCCCCCCCCCCCCCATACAAAACCTAAAAAAAAAAAAAACTGAAAAGGCAATCAACTGTTTTCTTCCATGACAAATCGACAAAAAAGGCATTGTTTCGATATGTACCAGTAACTTTGCATAACAAATCATGATCCGTAGATGTTTTCGCCCTTATCGACGAGGGATCATCCTGCACGCTAATGGAGCGCAAGTTAGCTGATGAACTCGGCTTAGAAGGGCCTGAAGAGCAGCTCTGCTTGAAGTGGACCAGTGATGTGACGCAGACTGAAGCTAAATCGAAGCACGTCTGTCCCAGCGTTTCCGCTGCTGGTCGTCCAGATGTGAAATATGTGCTATCGATGATCAAATGCTTAATGATCACCGACATCTAAGATCTGCTCCTGTCTCGCCGTACTCAAATGCTACGGCTCAAATGATCATTGGATTGGACCATATCAAGATCTGTGTACCACTGGAAGTACGTAAAGCTGATAATGACGATCTTATCGCTGTCCGATGCCAATTGGGATGGTCTGTTTACGGCCGGTATGGATCAGACGAATCCACGCCGCCACGCGTGCTGCATGTTTGCGAGTGCACATGCGGTACGCGAGCACTTGACGAAGCAGTGAAGGCCCATTTTTCGTTAGAGTCAATTGGTGTGAACATTCCTGCAAAACCACTGCGATCGAAGGAAGATAAACGGTCGCTGGAGATTATGAACGAAACCACGAGGTACATTTCCAAGGATAGTCGCTGGGAAACTGGATTGTTATAGAGATTCGAGAATGTCGAACTGCCAGATTCATATTCCATGGCTCTAAGACGCCTCAAGTGTCTCGAATCTAAAATGATGAAGGATCCGGAGCTGAAGAACTTTTTGACTAATAGAGCTACGAGGAGAAGGGTTACATTCGAAAACTGGGAAATAGTGAGTTGGCTAATAATCCACGTTCTTGGTATCTTCCAGTCTTTATAGTGGGAAATCCGAACAAGAGAAAGAAACGTTTGGTCTGGGACGCTGCAGCACAAGTTGACGGCGTGTCTCTGAATGATACGCTTCTAAAAGGACCAGATTTGTTGGTGTCATTGCTGGGAGTGATACTACGATTCAGAGAGCGACCTGTAGCTGTAACTGGTGATATACGTTTGCGCCTCCGACCAATCTTCACAGAAGTTCCTATGGCGAAATGGAGAACTTGAGCGTCCGCCGGATACATATGTGATGCAAGTAATGACTTTTGGTGCTTCTTGTTCGCCGTCCCTTGCGAACTTCATACTGAGGCGTAATGCGGAGCGATTCGGCGCGGACCAACCAAACGCGGTAAAGGCAATCTCCCAAAATACATTTGTAGACGATTGGCTGGAGTCGGTTGACACGGAGGATCAGATGATTCAACTGGCTGAAAGTGTACAAGAAATCCACGCCAAGGGTGGATTTGAAATGAGGAACTGGCTATCGAACTCGAACAGCGTCCTCCAATCCCTGAATAACTCACGGGAGGCACCACCGAAATATCTTGGCGTAGAGCAAGAACTTCAGGAGAAAGTCCTGGGCATGTGGTGGATGCCAGATGTCGGCGACACCGACAAAGCGCCGAGTGTTGAGTATTGTAATGTCAATTTTTGATCCACTCGGGATACTTGGATTTTATAACATCCGCGCTAAAATCATCCTACAAAATATATGGAGGTCTGGTGTGAGCTGGGATGACGCCATTAAGGAACCGGACAAGAACGACTGGGAAGCTTGGCAGGCCCTTCTGCCCAAGTTAAGTGATCTACGTATTCCACGCTTTATGTTCTGTTCAAGTTCTGCCAAAAGTGCACAGTTGCATGTATTTGTCGACGCCAGCCTGGATGCCTATGCTGCGGTAGCATATTTGCGTGTCGAATCTGACAGCGGAATGCTGCGGTAGCATATTTGCGTGTCGAATCTGACAGCGGAATCAGATGCTCGCTGGTGGCATCAAAGAGCAGGGTGGCCCCATTGAAACCAATATCAGTGCCTCGTATGGAATTGATGGCAGCTGTATTGGGTCTGCGTTTGGCGAAATTTTTGGAGTCTGAGCTGACGATTAAAATTAACAAACGCATGCTTTGGACTGATGCTCGAGATGTTTTGTTCTGGATAAGGTCTGATGCCCGCAAGTACCCTCAATTCGTGGCATTACGTGTCGGCGAAATTCTTGAAGGATCTGAGATTGAGGATTGGCGCTGGGTGCCTTCGGAACAAAATGTAGCGGATGAAGGAACCAAATGGACGAAGAACTGTAAAATAAATAGCTCGATAAGATGGTTTACTGGTCCAGAATTTATGTGGCAAGACGAGTCACAGTGGCCATCACAAACTGAACCGACTATGAGTAGCAAGTGTGAGCTACTGTACCATGATGAAGAAAAGCGGGAGTACACAGCAACGTGGGAATGTATGATGCCGGACCCGCTGCGATTCAGTAGACTTGAGCGTCTACGTGCTGCCCAAAGGCGAGTGCTGGAGTTCTTACGTGGTATTTACAAGAAATCTCGTGGGCCTGAACTGGAACGAATATTGAAACTGGAACGTAATATTGAAATGGATACGATATTTGTACGCGTATGCCAAGAGGAAGCATTTGCTGATGAAATAAGCTGTCTAAAGAAAGGAGACAGCATAATGAACCGGAAGAGCCCTGTTTTTAAACTCTCGCCATATCTGGACGTGGCCGGAGTTATGCGAATGAAGGGTCGAATCGAGGCTGAAGAGGGCGTGGAGGAGGACGTGAAGCATCCGATCATCCTTCCGAGACGACACCGAGTGACGTATCTTATAGTAGAGTACTGCCACCGCAAATATCATCACTTGCATGGAGAGATCGTTGTCAACGAGATACGTCAACGCTATTGGATACCAGGCCTAAGAGCACTTGTGAAAGATATTGTAAAAAACTGTCCGGCTTGTTGCATTAGACGTGCTCAGCCGCTGCCGCCAATGATGGGAAATTTACCGAAGGAGCGTCTTTCACCATTCACTCAGCCATTTACATATACTGGAGTGGATTATTTTGGCCCAATGGAAATCGCCGTAGAAAGACGACGAGAGAAAAGATGGGGAGTATTATTCACCTGTCTAACATGTCGTGCTGTGCATTTGGAGATCGTCCCATCTCTATCTACAGATTCATTCCTGATAGCTCTGAAACTGTTTACCGCTCGCCGAGGCGTTCCTGTTAAGATGCTGTCTGACAACGGAACTAATTTTCGCGGTGCTAGCAGAGTGCTGGCGGAAGAGATTGAACGTATATCAACTTCGAAGGTGGAATGCAAATATCCGGAAATGTCGTTCGCCTTCATTCCTCCCGGATCACCTCACATGGGAGGCGCATGGGAACGAATGGTGCGTTCAACCAAGTCAATATTTTTTTTTTTTTTTTTTTTTTTTTTATGCTTTGCTTTTATTTATTGAATCTTCTCATTTACGAGACTAACAATAAGTGTATCAAATCTTATACTATAACCTAACTAGGAGTCATGTAGACTGAGACAGTGGCCCTGACAAATTATGGCTGGGTTGGAAGGTCTGTACGTTGCAGGCGGGTTCGAGTGGAGACCCGAGTCAAGACCCTTGCTAGAGGATTTGGGTGGACAGAGAGTTTTTCATTGTAGGACGCTTTTTGCTTGTCTATTTCATCTTTTACTGCGAGAATGCAGAGGACCCTGTGGACGTTTTGGTTACGAATATACCATGGTGCCCCAGTGATAGTTCGCAGGATTTTTGATTGGGCTCGCTGTATGATGTCTATGTTGGTTCTGCTCGCGTTCCCCCACAGCTGGGAGCCATACGTCCAGATTGGCTTAAGAGTGGAGTTGTACAGCAGGACCTTGTAGTCCAGACATAAGGGCGATCGTGAGTTTATAATCCAGTGGAGGCTGCTGGCTTTCAGTTTTAGGTGCAGTTTCTTGCATTCGATATGTCTACGCCATGTTAGACGTCTGTCGAGGTGGATGCCGAGATACGTTACTTAATTAACTTGGGGGATCTGCGTGCTATTCATACAGAGCGGAGGGCAAGTTTGTCTGTTAAGGGTTAACGTTATGTGCTTACACTTCTGTTCGTTTATTTTAATACGCCAGTCAGATAGCCACTTCTCGACTACCACGAGGTGGTTGGCGAGTTGGGTTGTTGCACGGACTGGGCATCTGGAGCGGCTAAGGATCGCAGTGTCGTCGGCGAAGGTGGATGTTGTTAGTCGGTCACTCGTGGGAATATCTGCTGTGTAAAGGACGAATAAAGTTGGCCCAAGTGCGCTACCTTGTGGGACCCCAGCTTCGATAGTGTAGCTGTCGGAAATCGTTGTGTTACATCTTACAGCGAAGGCTCTATTGTAGAGGTAGGATTCAAGGAGTTTATGAGTGTACCCGGGCAAGTGTGTTTTAATTTTATGCATGAGACCTTTGAGCCAGACGCGGTCGAATGCTTGAGATACGTCGAGGAATATCGCGCTGCAATATTCCCTATGTTCGAAGGCTGTGCGAATTTCTGATGTTATTCTGTTTACTTGCTCTATAGTTCCGTGTTTTTCTCTGAAGCCCAATTGATGGGCTGGGATAATGTTGTGGGCTGCCATATATGGTATTATGCGCGTTAGAAGGCATTTTTCGAATAATTTGGACAGGCATAAACTTATTGGTCTGTAAGATGACGGAATCGTGTGATCTTTTCCGGGCTTCGGTATCATTATAATAATTGATTTTTTCCATTTCCTTGGATAGTAGCCGAGTCTTATGATTCCATTGAAGAGTTTACAGATGACCTCAATAGCACAGTACGGAAGTTCCATTATCATTTTTGTAGTTATTAGGTCACCGCCTGGAGCCTTTTTTGGTTTTAGCTCCCTGATGACTTTTGTGATCTCGTTCGGCTGAAAAGTAGTTGGCGTGGATTCAGTTTCGAGGTGGATTTGCGGAGGAACATAATCATTAGCTGCGGGGTTCGGCTGGAAGACGCCTCTGAGATGTAAGGCAAATGATTCGGCTCTATCTTTGTCGCTGCGGGCCCAACACCCTGAAGAATTCCTTATAGGGGTGACGGTTTGAATTGGAGAGCTTAGATTTGGGTGAGCCCTCCACAAGGGATGCTTTGTACTAGTTGGCGAGAGTTTTCCAATATATTTAAGTTGTTCGTTTTCAGCTTCTTGCTTCAGGGCCCGGTTTAGATTGCGGGTGGCTTCAGTAAGACGTTGCTTTGAGCATGGCGATCTGCTGGTTTGCCACGCTCGTCGCAGACGCCTCTTTTCCTGAACCAGCTGTTCGATTTGCCGGTTGGTTTTGAACTTCTTAGATTCCCCATCTTTCCGTATAGGGGTTGAGATCCTGGCTGCTGTGACGAGTACCTCTTCCAGGGCGGAGGAGGAGCAGTCGATGTCCGCTTCGATATTTAGTTGGGGAGTTAGCTCAATGTGGGAACTCACATACTTTCTGTATTTCATCCAGTTAGTGTTGTGCGACGTCAGCCTGTAGGGGTGGTCCGCAATTTCTGGGCTTTGAAGAAGGCTTATCAACAGAGGCGAGTGGTCAGATGAGAGATCCGGTAGTGCTATGGCGCTTATTAGATTGCGTGGGATGTTTTTTGTCACCGCGAAATCAATTAGATCTGGGACCTTTTTTGGGTCTGCGGGCCAATATGTGGGGCTACCAGGAGAAACGTAGTCCAGTTTATTGCTCACCTTTATAAGTGCATTATACAGTTGCCTTCCCTTGGGAGTCACAAGGCGTGATCCCCAGTGCGTGTGTTTGGCGTTTTAGTCTCCTGCGGCTATGAAGCGATCCCCCAGAGTGTTGTAGAAGTCCATGAATTGACCTTCAGAGATAGTAAATCGAGGTGGGCAGTAGACAGCGGCAATACAAAGGTTGCCGTTTCCTGAATGCACTTTAATGGACGTGGCTTGCAGGTAATTTGTTGCAAACCGTTCATGAAAGTGGTGTTTGATGCTTTCTCTGATTAAGATGCCCGTTCCGCCGTGGGCCTTGCCATCCGGATGATCTGTGCGCTAAAGGGTATAAACTCTTATATGGAAGTTAAATCTCCCTGTGAGGTGCGTTTCAACCAGCAGCATGGCGTCGATGTGATTTACGTTTAGGAATTGAGTTATTTCAAGCTTATGCCGTGAAATGCCGTTGGCATTCCACATGGATATACGTAGGTTAGTCATTAATTATTTGGACTGTTGTGCTACAAGCAACTGAATTACCATGTTCTGGTTCTGAACAAGGGTTTGCATGGTTGTTTTCATGAATGACATAAGTTCCATCATACTTTGTTGCATGGTGAACATCATAGATTCCAATTTGCTTTGCGGCTGCCCTGGAACCAGCTGAGCATTTTCTGCGTGAGGCTGGGGTGGATTTTCCATGCCTGTTCTTAGTGCTTCGGCTTCCCTTGGTTGTGTTTAGCTGCCCAAATGATGATCTGGCTGCCTTGGCGAAAAATACGTCTGGCGTACTTTTTGAGTTGTAATACACATTTTGTGTATGTTGTTGGTGCGTAGCTGTCGCTCGTCGCATGCGACTCTTCAGCTCCTTGTAGACCGCACAGCCTCTGTAGTTTGCCGTATGGTTTCCTCCACAGTTGCCACATTTTTTCATTTGGGGGTCTTCTTTGTTTGCGGGGCAGTTTACGGAGTTGTGGAAGTCTCCGCAGACTACGCAAACCGTCCGAAGTGTGCAGTATGTCTTGGTGTGTCCATACTCTTGGCAGTTTGTGCATTGAACAGGGCCGTTGCGTTTGTGGGGTTCTTCCACGGTGATTCTTCGATGCAGTAAGAGCTGCAGCTTGTAGATCGGGTGCACTTCGTTTTTCTTTAAGGCTTTGCTATCTGGTTCGAGCTCGACCTTGAAAAGTGGTTGCGGTTTTTTGTTTCTGTTAACAATATTGCTAACATTTTTGGCACAGAAGCCCCTGGCCTTAAGGGCTTCTTGAATTTCAGAGGGGGTGACGTCAGGTTCTATACCTTTTAGCACAACTTGCAGTCCCTTGCTGCTTTTTAGTTGATAGGTGTAAAAGTTCTTTTTTGTGTCTTCCAGGTACTTAGATACAGCTCGGAAGTGTTCTTCGGACTTCGTTTGAACCTTTGTTTCGTGTATGTTCCCTTTAATAAGCGGAACAACATGGAAATTCTCGTCCCCGACCAGCGCAACAATTTTGTTGACTAGGGCGCTTGAACTTTTTTCCCTTATGTATATAGGTGGGGGCTTAGGTTTCCTTTGGGTCTCCTGCCCCAACTCTGGTTGGTTGTTGTCCGTCTCTGCTAAGATGGAGAAACGGTTTTCATTGGAGCTCCTCGTTTGGTCGGTGCTTTTGTTGGTTCGGTTGATCTTTGGTTTATTACCAACCGTGTTGAGTGGACTAAGCTTGCGCTTAATCTGAATGTAGCGGTCCATACCGGTCTGTATAGCCGGGACCGCTTGTTGCTTATCGAAGCTAACTGTTTTTGTTGCCATTTTATTTTGTTGTGCAGCCGTTGGGACCGAACTCGCAATATTGGTAGTTGGTTTAATTATTGGTGGTGATTTTGCTGCGACTGCAGAAATTGTAGCACTGCTTGTTGTTGGAGCTTCATTCAGCGAAGCCGGCGGTGGTGGGGTTTGGCATTGGTAACTCCAAGATGCGGGAGTTGGGGTGAGCAGAGAGGGTGAGCAAGAGCTGGCTCTCTTGCTGTCGACGGTCAGTAGAGTCGGGTTGCTCTTTGTCGACTTCTGATTTTGATCTATATCGCGAGTTGAGAAATAAGAGTAGCAAGCATTTCTTGGGTTGACGGAGCTTCTACGCTCATTCTTTTGATCGCTGCTCATTTTTCGAGCTTGTTATGCGTGGCACTTATTTGTTTAAATTAAATAAGCACTTGTATTAATCATAACACTAGTTATGATTATATTTTTCTTTGTTTTTTAATTGTTAGCGTCTTTTCGCACTGTTTGGACTGCTCCAGTATAATATTCTTTAAGTTTTCACTATTTCATCCACTATTTTAAATTGTTTTCCCGGAGCTCGCGCTAGACCACGTCCGCTCTATGCGGGAGTAGAACGGTTATGTCAATATTGACAGAAATTTTGGCGAAGACTGGTCTGCGAGAAGAAGTATTACGAGCGGCTCTGGCTGATGCCAAATGTATTTTAAACTCAAGGCCTTTGACGTACATTCCGTTGGAATCCGAGAATTCTGAAGCTCTGACGCCGAACCACTTCTTGGTTGGTACTTCTAGTGGACTACGCGAGCATGGCACAATGGCAAGGAATGGGCCTGGACTAGCAAAAAATTTCCGGATCGCTGGCCAATTAGCGGATCGATTCTGGAAAAGATGGATTCGTGAGTATCTACCCACGCTCACGAGACGCACGAAATGGTTCCAGCCGAACCCATTACCAATTGCTGTGGACGACATTGTTATTGTCGTGGATGAGACTAGCAAGCGGAACTCCTGGCCGAAAGGAATCGTCGTGGATGTTCACTGTGGAAAGGATGGGCAAGTACGGAGCGCTGTAGTACGTACAACCGGAGGATTCGTAACCCGTCCCGTGGTTAAGTTAGCCAAATTGGACATCGTCAGGAATGGTAATACTTAGCGTAGCCACGCAGAAGAATTACGAGGTGGGGAATGTTACGAGGCTGGCAAGGAATGCACAGCCGCGAGCTGGCTGCCCAATTTGAATTTAAATAAGTTTCAGTTATGGAAAGGATTTTTATTTGAATTTAGAACGAAGTTAGTCAATACTGATATTGTAGTTTAAAAACACTGGTTTTGCCTGAGAGAGACAACTATAGGTTTAAGCGTCATTGCGAAATTGAAGTGCGGCAAACCACAAGTGTAAGAGAAGAAATGTGAAAAACTCTTTATAAGCTAATCTAACCAAATGAATAAAGATTTCAGCCTATTGTACCCGATATCCAGAGGCTTGTTATACGTGGGAGGCACAGGGACCCGTGGGCGTCCCAACACTATTCTTATCCGAAAATACAACACTGCGAAATTCTTTGGTCCAAAATTTGTATTTTTCGGCAAATTACAAAAATGATCTTATGTGTCGTGGTAGTAGCATTGGTACAGGTACCTAAAAACTGTATAAAATAACGGTCTAATTTTCAGCCAAAAGTTGCTGAACCCGTCTCCTGGACACTTTGAGCTTCAAATGACGCTTGATGTCGTTACAAGACAGCTAGACGTTTAATCTCGCCCTTGCTCCTCTCGTCAACGGTACTATGTCTGCCACTGCGTTCGGCTTTCGCATAAGTGTACACTTTTTTAAAGAAATTTTGCAACCGTATTTGGATGTCTCGAAACTAGAGATGCTATTTCAGACATTTTTGAGTCACTTTCTCTCAAACCCATAATAAGACCTCGCTCCTTGGTTGATAACATTTTTTTTTAGAGTGTCACATGTCATTGATTACTTACATATTATTTTTGTGTAATTAATTTATTATACCCTTGCAGGGCATTATAATTTTAGTCAGAAGTTTGCAACGCAGTGAAGAAGACATTTCCGACCCTATAAAGTATATATATTCTTGATCAGCATAAACAGCCGAGTCGATCTAGCCATGTCCGTCTGTCCGTCTTTCCGTTTTTACGCAAACTAGTCCCTCAGTTTTGAATCTGAATGAAACTGTGCAGATAGTATATGCCCTCACTACTGTACATATATATCGGAACGGTCCGGATTGGGCCACTATATCATATAGCTGCCATAGGAACGATCAGAAATTTTTGAAAAAAAATTTTTGCTATGCCAACTTTGAATATATTTTCATGTAATTTGAGACATGGCCATTTTGTATTATTCCAGAATTTAGGGTTTAATTTTATTCAAATCGGGCCACTATATCATATAGCTGCCATAGGAATATATATAACAATGCATTTAGTTTGTTCCCAACATTTTTCGCTCGCAACATTTACCTTATGTCAGTACTCGAGAGAGCGGAAAGTCAGAACATTTTTCTTCTTCTTCTTCTACTTACTGCAAGGGTATTGTGGGGGTGAAAGGCAGTTTAATTTAATATATGTAATATTATATATTATGTTATATATATGTATATATTATATTATATATATATATATATATATATATTATTTTATACTATATATATACCAATATAATCGGAGGCGACTGTAAACTGCATAAAAAAAGCTTATCTTGCAGTTCTGCACTCTCCAAAAATAGAAGTAAAAAAAAAAAGCTTATCAATGCAATAGGTATCGATGCACTGATAACAGCTGATCGATGCATCGATGCAACTCTAATGAGCTTTAATGCATGTCAAAACCGAGCTTAATTTTTAACCTCGTATCCGCTTAAAATTTTCTCTCATTCTATTTGAGATCTGTGCCAAGCCGAACGTCTTGATTTTCTTACGATTTTCATGTAAATCTAAGACGGCACATGCAACAAGGAAAATTCATTCCAACCTCGCATAATTTTTGAGTGTGCCTTTTTGCACCCATAATACTTTTTTTTGGAATTGGATTAAATAAAAGCCCCAAAATAAACCTTTGTGTGTGGTGCCCCGATACAGTGCTGGGTAAGAATATTGTGATAGTGTGAGAGTGAAATTAAATTTTGAATTTCTGCCGTTCTGCTCCCGCTTGGGCAGCGAATCATTAGAGCCAGTGAAACCAATTTAAGTGGCTGCGGCAGCGATCCATATTTGCATTTTTCTAACGCTCCGCCCAGTCTTTTGGCCGGCTACGGCCGCTGGCCAACCTACGCCCGTTTTGGCCTATTTCTTTGGAGGTTGTAAACGAACTTAAGAAGGAGGTCGTTTCCCTACGGAATTTTGGAATTTCACCAGCCATATCGGCGGAGCCCTCAAGGGCGCTGCGGTCTTTATTAATGTGCCGATAAACCATCGCAGGAACTTTTGTATCGCCTGCGTTATTTTTATTAATCTAAGATTATATTTAAAAACGAGTTTATACTTATATCTAATTTTGTTTTCATGTGCTGCTGACGAGTTTGGTTTTTCATAATTGCTATTAATTTCCACCCTTATCAGCCAAGGTCAGCGGGCCCGTCGACATCGAGGTAATTGGTAGTAAGTACGGCATAGCCGGAATAAAATCTTGTGAAAAGCCAAGACCAGCACACAGTTAGTGAAGATCGCTCCAATTTAGGGAGTTTTTCTCTGTACTTATTTAACTTTATTTTCTATATATTCTAAGTACATAAGTACTTATGATATCGACTACTTTTGAATTTTTATTGCATACGATGTATGGATATAACATCATAACTTTATGGAATTCTAACGAAATTGAAATCATGAATTATTAGAGTAATTTATTTAGGCACCTTAAGTGATTAACACCTCAGATGGATTCAAAGATAGGGAAATAAATAACATCTTATTTCTCAAACAAAAATAGTTCATACCGCATATTTAATTCTTGGGTTTCCTTGTTTTCTCCCGATACTCTGTCTACAATTAATTCGAGTAATGGGAATGTCCCAAGAGGTACAAAGAACCACGCCATTTTCCCTGAGCACAGCTGGCATCCTTTCGTAGACAGAGCGTACCTCGAAGGACATATACCGTCCGTTACAGAATTTGGCGCCCAACGTGGAGCTCGACTAGGTTTTAATATAAAACCAGATGGAAAATCTAAATATAGAATTAAATGTATTTAGGTTCCAATACCCGAGCTTTCCAAAATACCCTTCTAAATATTTCCCCCCCATGAACCAAAATCCATCCAAACATTTTTATTGATATTAATTCCGAAATAATTGCAGCGTATAATTCTAGGAATTGGTTTCATCGAATTGGATATCAACCAGAAATATACGTTGTAATAAATTGCAGTGTATAAATCTAGGAATTGGCATAATCAATTTTAATGTCAACCAGAAATATACACTGTAATAAATTGCAGTATATAAATCTAGGAATTTACATCAGCAGTTAGATGTAAACCAGAAATATACACTGTAAGAAATTGCAAATATTTAAATTTAATCTGGTTGGAATGTAGCGACTGCCAAAGAGCGGACTGTGCACCACCAAGAGACAATTTGATATTATATTAAATCGTAATAAAATTGAGAAGTTCATGCTAGATAACTGGGCATGATCCTCTTTTATTATGATTTGAATTCAAGTTTACTTTAATTTATTTAAATCAGATTTGCAACATAAACTTTAAAAATACAAACAAAATTATAAATAAAATAGAATAATCTGAGGTGATGACACTTAAGGATAAGCCATAATAAAATTAATAGAAAAAACTACCCATACCTTATTTTAATTAAGAAGAAAGACCCCTTTCATCCCAAATCCTTCAGGCCGATCAGCCTAACCTCCTTCCTGCTGAAAACCCTCGAGAAGATTGTGGACAACCACATCAGAAACTCGCACTTGATGCGAAGGCCTCTGCATGCGAATCAGCATGCCTATAGAGAAGGAAAGTCTACTGAATCGGCTCTCTTGAGCCTGGTTGACAGTTTACAGCGCTCCGTAAAAACCAAAGGGGTAGCCCTTTGTGCCTTTATGGACATAGAGGGTGCTTTTGATAACACATCTCATGACGTTGTGGTAAGAGCACTATGTAGACGGGGAGTTGAGACGGGTCTCACGACCTGGCTGGGCAAACTCCTTGATAGCAGAATAGCAGAAGTCACTGTCAACAGTGTGACTGTTAGAGTTCAAACCACCAGAGGCTGTCCGCAGGGGGGTGTCCTATCACCACTACTCTGGAGCCTCGTAGTGGATGAACTGTTAGTTAAACTTACAGCAAATGGTTTCGAATGTCAAGGCTATGCCGATGATATCACTCTAGTATGTAAAGGAAATTTTGAGAGCACATTGTGCGACAGGATCACACTGGGCCTAAGACTTAGCTTAGACTGGTGCAGAGACGTGGGGCTGAATATCAATCCAGCAAAAACCACAGTGGTCGCCTTCACCAATCGCTACAAGCTGAAATCCATTCGGCCCATAGCCATTGGGGGCGCAGAGATTCCGATCTCCACTGAAGTCAAATATCTGGGAGTCATCCTAGACAAAAGACTAATGTGGAGACAACATGTGGAACACGCCGTTCGCAAGGCCACTATGGCCTTAATGAGCTGTAGATCTCTTGCAGGGAAAAATTGGGGAGTGTCTCCAAAGATCCTACTGTGGATGTATGTTGCTATGGTGAGGCCCATAGTCAGCTACGGGGCAGCGGTCTGGGCGAATCGCGCTGACCTTGATGTCACAAAAAGGCAACTGGGCAAACTCCAGAGACTTGCCTGCACGTGCATCTCGGGCGCTATGCGCACTTGCCCGTCCACTGCTCTGGATGTGCTGCTCGGGCTTCCACCACTGCACTTGCATATCAAGCACAGTGCGCGTAGATCTACCATGAGGATAACAGGGGCAAGACCAGCTGACTCGGCTGCGACTGCAACTGACCTGTTAGTAGAATATCCGCAGGATGTTCAATTGGCCAAGTTTAGCTTTGATAAGCTCTTTAAAACAGAGCTTAGCAACAAGTCAGAGTGGACCAGCATGTCTACCACCTACGATGTGAAACCACATGCTATTAGGTGGTACACTGATGGCTCACTAACAGAGGAGGGTGCGGGTGCGGGGGTCTGCGGACCTCGACTCAAATATCACGAACCTCTAGGGCAATTCGCCAGTATCTTTCAAGCAGAGGTACACGCGATAGAGAGATGTGTCTCGTTCAATATTGAGCGGGGTTACAATCGAAGAGACATAGCCATTTTCTCAGATAGTCAGGCAGCAATCAGAGCACTCAGTGCACATAAGATTGTTTCCAGACTAGTTTGGCAATGTATAGGAACACTCAATGAGTTGGGTGTGAACAATAAAGTATCCATATACTGGGTACCAGGGCATGCGGGGATCCCCGGCAATGAAGTGGCCGACATAATGGCTAGAAAGGGGGCGAGCACCCCCTTCTATGGTCCGGAGCCCTTCTGTGGACTAGGGCCAGGAGTCATCAGCCAGAGCAGTCGTGCGGATCTCATGACTGCCTGCGATGACTTCTGGCGGTCGTCGAAAGGGGCAAGGCAGAGTAAACGGCAGCTACAACAGCAAGAGGACCAAGGAATGTTTGGAGTTGAGCAAAGGATCTCTCCGAATAGTCACGGGTTTCCTGACCGGGCACTGCAGACTGCGCAAGCATCTGCATAATCTCAAAATAGGGGAGGACAGTCTTTGCAGACTTTGTTTGGAAGGAGAAGAGACTCCGGAGCACCTACTTGAGGAGTGCCCGGCTATCAGTCGGTTGAGGTTGGCCCACTTGGGGGGCCTTACTCTCACCACAAAGGAAATGAGGGCCCTTCGACCAGGCGACATCATCGCATTTCTGCGATCGATTGAACTGTTCGAGGAGCTATAGCTCATTCACTAGGACGAGGGCACAATAGACCCTAGTGGTCGCAGTGCATTAACCTCTAGAAATTATTATTATTATTATTATTATTTTAATTAAATTTCCAACAACAAAAATTACTTACTTCTGCCAGAGAAACTACCTTCTTCTACACAGAAACAAAAAAAATATATTTTAGTAAATTAATCACACTTAAATAAGAAATTAAATCATTTTAATAATAACCGAAAAACCACGATCACAATATGTCTGTAAGGCGGGGCAATGAAGCCATACCACCCGAAAATTAAGGTTTCTTTTGCACAATTTGTAATGTTAGCAATAGTGAGGCCGAAATACTAAGCACACCGTGCAGGCATCAATTTCATAGAGAGTGTTTACTAACTTGGTTAGACAACAACGAGACTTGTCCCTTGTGTCGACAGCACTGCACTCGATTAGAAATAATGAACCCAGAATCGGTTCCTATTGAAGCGAGAGTTCAGGTGTTGCAAGCTCCAAGTGCAGCAGTAGCAGGCAGTTCAAGATCTGGAACAATTCTCAGAACTCGACCCGCCACTAGAAGCAGCGCTGAAGTAAATCGAGAAGATTAATTTTCACAAATTAGATCAGATATATGCAAGAAGATGGAAAAAGCATTTAATAAAAATCAACGAGCGTATAACTTGCGATCTCGCCCGCGCTCCTTTGAAATGAGTGATGAAGTTATTAAGAGAAATTTTCAACTTAGCAATATGGCTTCTCACTTCAATGCTAAACTTACACTCATAGGAGTAAAAGCTAGAATAAAACATAAATTAGGTCATAATATATATAAATTAGAAGATCTAAACGGAAAGGAATTAGGAAACTTTCATGTCAAAGATATTTGGCGTGCATAATCATATTCACCCTTTTTCAGCTTTTATCTATACTGTGGAAGTAAAGATCAAACCTGTGCTGTGGGGGTGAAAGGCAGTTTAATTTAATATATGTAATATTATATATTATGTTATATATATGTATATATTATGGTTAGGTTAGGTTAGGGCGGTGATGGCCGGCTCAGAGAGCCGGACCATCCACTTGAGCCTGAGGAGGCTCTTTGTGATGCCGCATAGGCTTAGGTCCCCGTCCGATGCAGGTACTCATGGGCCGATGACCAGTACTACGTAAGAGAGGACCAACCCGATCCTTGGATGAATCGGATTATCTGCCTCGGTGATGTCTCGCGTAGCTCTGCGAGATCCGCAAGGGTGGGGAAGCCCAGGTACTGCAGTCTTCGTCTGCTTAGGGCCGGACAGTGGCAGAGGAGGTGGAGGACGGTCTCCTCTCCCTCCTCATCCCTACAGCTTCTACAGAAGTCATTGTGGTGCACCGACAGCCTGGACGCATGTGTTCCAAGCAGCCAGTGACCAGTAAGAGCCCTAACGGCAAGGGCGAAGCTTTCCCTGCTTAGTGACAATAGCTCCTTTGAGCGTTTCGCTGAACGGCGTGGCTAGATCATTCTAGAGTGGCGGCAGGTGATGAGGTTTTCCCATTTCCTGTCCGCGAGGAGGTGGAAATACTCCCTACAGAGTAGTCTGCGAGTGGCCAAGGGCATGTCAACTGACTCCCTCTCCGGCTGAAGAGGGGAGGTTGTACCCTGCCGGGCCAGCTCATCGGCAGCGCAGTTGCCCTCGATGTCCCTATGTCCTGGGACCCAAATGAGGTGGAGGTCGTACTGCTCCGCCATCTCGTGAAGAGATCTGCGGCAGTCGTTGATGGTCTTCGAGTTGGAAGAAATAGATTCGAGTGACTTCAGGGCGGCCTGACTGTCAGAGAAAATGCATAAGGGAGCTCTGCCCCTAGTGGGGGGGAGCTGATCAAGGGCTTCTTTAATGGCGTAGACTTCCGCCTGAAAGACGCTGCAGTGGTCGGGTAGTCTAAACGAGACGTTTAATCCCAGGTGTTCAGAGTATATACCTCCTCCCACCCGGCCGTCCAGTTTTGAGCCATCCGTGTAGATGTGAAGGGACCCTAGGGGTCCAGGGGGTCCTAGGTTCCATTCCGTTCTGTCGGGGATGTGAACCTGGAAGGGTGTGATGGGGTGTTCATTGGGGACACAGTAGTCAGTGTTTCCCTCAGTAAGGTGTGGAGCAGAGCCGAGGTTCGTGTGTCCGAAACTAAGTCTTCTCGACAGACCCGCGCCCTTCAGCCTTAATGCCGAGAGTGACGCGGTCATCTCTCCCATTAGTTCAATTGGGAGGATGTCCAGGAGAACGTCCAAGGCGTCTCCCGGGGTTGTGCGCAGGCTGCCTGTCATGTAGATCTCCGCCATGCGCTGAATTTTTCTTAACTTGCCCAGGCAGGTAGACCGCTTTATAGCTGGCCACCAGATTGCCACTCCGTAGAGGAGTATCGGGCGAATGATAGCCGTGTACAGCCAACGGACTATTTTTGGGGTCATTCCTCATTTTAGACCGATAGCCTTGCGGCAGGTGTAGAGCGCGATTGTGGCCTGTTTGGCCCTCTCGTCCGTGTTAAGGGACCAATCGAGCTTCCTGTCCAGGATAAGACCTAGATACTTGGCCTGATTTTTAAGGGTACTTTTAAGAGGTACCCCGCAGAGTTTAGGGTGTATCATTTTGGGGATTTTGTATTTCCTGGTAAAAAGGACTAGTTCAGTCTTCGCTGGGTTTACCCCCAGACCAGACCTTGCGGTCCAGTCCGTCAGAAACCGGAGGCTTTCGCTCATCCTGTCACAGAGTGTCTGCGGGAATTTTCCCGTGAACGCCAAGGCGACATCATCCGCGTAGGCCACGACACGACAGCCACCCTCTTCTATGCCCTGGAGCAGTTCATTGACCGCCACATTCCATAGAAGAGCGGAGAGGACTCCGCCCTGAGGTGTGCCTCTGTTGACTTGTTTGGAGATGGTTGACCCCCCCAGTGTTACCTCCACCGTTCTGCTGCGCAAGATCCGGTCAATGAGACCCACCGAGTGTTGATCAATCCCCAGCTTAGTCAGTGCTGATGTGATTGAGCCTGGAAGGATGTTGTTGAAAGCGCCCTCTATATCTAAGAAGGCGACGAGTGTGAACTCCTTTTCGTGGAGCGATTTTTCTATGATGGTGGTAAGCGAATGGAGTGCTGCCTCTGTCGACCTGCCCCTCCTGTACGCATGTTGAGATCCTGATAGGGATGATTGGGGAATATTAGTTCTAAGATGCAGGCTGATGAGTCTCTCCAGCGTCTTGAGTAGAAACGAGGAGAGGCTTATCGGCCTGTAATCCTTAGGCGTGCAATGCGATGGCTTGCCTGCCTTGGGGATGAAAACAACTTTTGAGCGGAGCCATCCGTTCGGAATGACCCCTGTATCGAGGATGATCGAGAAGATCAGTCGAAGCCAGGGAGTGGATAGCTCGGCTTCGTAGCTGAGCTGTGCAGGTATGATGCCGTCCATCCCAGGGGATTTATATGGGCTGAAGCTGTTAATTGCCCATTTAATGTTCCTATCAGTAAGGAGGTATGCCCCGCCGTGTCGGGGGGTTAGGTGGGCTGCTCCGGAAAGAGCTAGCGGGGAAGTGGGCATCCAAACCCCGAGGGTTTCCTCACTGGATGTCGTCCAGCTGTCCAGCTTGTAGGGCGTCGACGAGAGGACCTTCCTCAGCCTAGACGCCTCAGAGTAGTCCTGGATTCCTGAGCAAAAGTCGGATCAGGCCCTTTTTTGGCCTTTCTTAATTCCCTGTTGTACAGGGACAAGTTCGATTTATAGAGACACCAAGATGCGTCCGTGTTGTCGCTCTTGGCTATATTGAAGGACTGCCTCGTGGTCTTCTTGAGGCAGCCTAATTCCTTACACCACCATGGTGGCTTCTTCCCAGTCATCCTCCCATTCTTGCTACAGGGGCAGGACCTATCTAGAGCCGTGCTACAAGCATCGGTGAAAGTTTCAACGAGACGCTCCAGACCCTCTGGACAAAAGTCCGAGAGGGTTGGGGCTGGAGGGGGCTTAAGGATCTTACTCAGCTGGGATCTGTATTTCCCCCAGTCAGTCCTCCGGGGGTTCCGGAAGGTGACTGGGTTGAACCTATCGAAACCTACCGTGAGTTGGATAAATCTATGGTCAGAGAATGAGTGCTTCTCCAGCACTCTCCACGACTTAAGAGAGTCCTTCAGGGATTCAGAGAGAAGGGTGATATCAAGTACCTGCCTTCGGTTTTTGATAATAAAGGTGGGTTCGTTTCCCGAATTACCCACCAGTAGGTTAGATGAGAGGATAAAATCAAAAAGAGACTCCCCCGATGATGAAGCCCAGGCCCAGCTTTTTGCTGTTGGGGGGATGGGGTCCTGGTCGTGCCCCAGGTATGCGGAGCATATTCGGAGGGATCCATTTGGTCTCTCTAGACATGCTGTTAGTATATCTTCATTGCTGAAATTGGGTAGCATAAAAAGAGTTAAGTCTTTCTTTGCGAGTATGCAGGCTCGCGATTTACCTGTTGTGGGGGCTGCGTACAGCCCTTGGATTCTGTCGCCACAGATCCAGGGCTCCTGGATGAGGACAGCGTCAGTGCCACCTTCTGTCAGGTGGATAAGTAGAGCAGCAGAGGCTGCTATACTGTGATGGAGGTTTATCTGCAGGAACGTCAAAGACATTCTGCATTTTCACCTCCACCACAGTAGTATCGGCGTCCGAGAGTGGCTCATCCTCCTCCTCGGACATTCCGACCTCGCGAAGGCCCCTCGCCAGTTCGCTCTCTTCGGAGGCGTAGTCCTCCAGAATGTCTTCGTCGTCGGACAACCCTGGCGCCCCCTCGATCTGAGGTTCCTCTAGGTCGAGGTCCTCTTCTTTTTGGCCCGGCTTGGCGTCGGCCTTGTACACGCGCACGGCCACGCAGTCGAAGCCGTACCGGAGAAGCCCCCCGTTATTCCTCAGCACCTCGACTGTCCCCTCATTTAGAGTCAGGACAACCTGGCGTCTCGGACCAACGGCCTCCTCGACCATGGCGACTTTCAGAGGAGGGGATGTCGGGGTTACTCAGCTGCAAGAGCTTGAGTATTTTCTCCGGCTCCGCCGGCTTATGGGACAGCCACGCCCTGGCTCTCGGCTTGCTGGGGATCTTGACCCAGTCGACGACGGCGAGCTTCGCACCAGGGTACACCTCACCCAGTCCTGCGATCGCCCGCTTATAAAAGGTGACGGAGGCCGTGTCCTCGCACGCGATCACTTTCACGCCACCCTGGTGCCATCCGGCATCTTCACAACGAGGCAGTGCACCTCCCGACTCCAACAGCTCCTCCACGAACCTGTTGTGCAGCTCCCCAACGATCCAACGCCATTGGTCCCTCGGGATCTGTCCGTCACTGGAGCCCTCGTACACCACTCCAATCAGCATCTTGCCCATCTTGCCCATCACCTCGGCGAAAGACCGCTGGGGCTGCACCTTGGATCGCTTCGGCTGCGGTGGTTGCAGCTCCGATGACCGCTGGCGTTTGGCAGCGCTTCTACCCGCGTTCGCGCTAGTTGGGTGGGCACTGGGAGCTACTGTACTTTCCGCCTTCTCAGGCTGCTGGGCCGGGCTACCCGGATTGGGGTTGCCTCTGGAGCCGCCTGCGGTGACGTCGAGGGACTTGCCCCCGATAACGCCGCTCGGCGGGCCCATCGGTTCGCCCTTTCCGTTGGCTCCGGCCCCCGGATGAAGGCGCTCTGAAGAGCTCTCCTCCTCCTTTTTGATACACTCTCGACCGCAAGGCGTCTTCGAGGTGTTTTTAGCGGGGGGGATACCCCCTTTCGCCCTTAAGGTTTGGCGATCACCTATGTTTTGCTTGTTATTAAATTTATTGTTCATGTTTTGGTCCGAAAAAAAAAAAATATTTAATCAAACTCAACAGCATTTGAAAGGGCAAAGATTATACTTTAAGATGGCTTTTTTAGTATATTCATTAAAAGAACAAATTCGATGCTACATAACCTCAAATATAGGCAAAAAACGCTGTTTTTGAACTTTTAGGTTAGGATATCTCGGAAACCAGAGCCAATTCGAAAATTTCGACCTCGGATTCGGATTCAGCGCATCGAAAACCTTCGGAAAAGCATATACTGGTTTCTGGGTCAGAGGGTCGAGCTGATTTTGTCGGCCTGTGTTATCCATTTATTATTAGTAAAAGAATTAAATTTAATTAATTAACGGCAAATTCTGGCTAAAAAAACATTTTGGAAATGTGAAGGATTTCAGGAGTAGTCCTGATAACTTGATATCAACTCAGCTAGGCAACTTTGTGTTTTTTAAAAATAAAAAAATATTAAAAATGGAGCGGCAAATTTAATTCTTTCACGAATAATTAACGGCAAATTCTGGCTAAAAAAACATTTTGGAAATGTGAAGTATTTCAGAACTTGTCCTGCTAACTTGATATCAACCCAGCACACTATGGTTCAGACGACCAGTTTTGTTGGCCAAAACCCATTTTTTAAAGGTTAACCAAATAATGTGATTTTAGCCGCAATCGATATAGAATAGAGTGACCATCAACGTACCATACTCAAAATCTTCATAGGCGGTGCCACTCTTGCGCTAGAAGCTTTCAAAGTCAGATGTTTCTACTCGAGCAATCGGACAGAGAAAATATTCGGAAATTATCACAATTCTAAAATTAAAAAAACGCAATAAATACAAAAGAACTGGTCAAAATTTGCAATGAGATCGAATCACAGGGGTTGGTACTATGTGTTTTGTGTTGTGAAATGTTCGTACTCCTTGTGATGTCTTTGTAGTTTGATTTTAAAGTTAGTCGTAAAAAAAAATTTTTTTTTCTGAAATGCAATTTTTAAAAAGGTACCTATAAGTAGTGAGTCCCACCTAGTCCCACCTTGATACCCATTGTGTGTAGTAGAGCAATTAATTCTTGTTCGATTGCATGTAGTGAGTAATGCCACATTTGACCACAGTTCGCAATATTTGAATTACAGAATCACCACATTTTGTATGAAAATACCTACTGAAAAGCTTTAATATTGTCTGTATACTCATGCTAACTGATAAATATCAAATAAAATTAATTAAATATAGTCATTTGGGTAAGATACAATCTCAACATAAAATTTATAACCGTGTAGAGTTTTTATAATAAATTTTTTGTACAATTAAAAGCAAAATAATACTATTTTCCGATTCTTCTTATGAAAACTATATAATTCTTCATCCGATTTCAATAAAATTTTTAAAGTTGAGTTAAAATGACATAATCTTCAAGTAAACGAAGTTTTGTGAATTTATCTCAAAGTTTATTCAATCGTTCCTATGAAAGCTATAGGATATAGTTTTTTGATTCGGATAATTTTTATTCAGTATCATCCTATAATTACAAAAATACGATTGGTAAAGTTTCAAGTTGATATCTTTAATATTAACGGAGTTATTAATTTTGGCCAACAAAAGTGGTCGTCTGAACCATAGTGCAGCAGTGCAACTTTGTGTTTTTAAAAAATAAAAATTTTTTTTAAATTTAGCGGCAAATTTAATTCTTTTACGAATAATAAACGGATAATAACCCGCAAGTTCTGGCTAAATAACATTTTGGAAATGTGAAGGATTTCAGGAGTTGTCCTGCTAACTTGATATCAACCTAGCAGGGCAACTTTTGTTTATTTTAAATAAAAAAAATCTTAAAAATGGAGCGGCAAATTTAATTCTTTCACGAATAATTAACGGATAATTAATGGCAAATTCTGGCTAAAAAAAGATTTTGGAAATGTGAAAAATTGCAAGAGTTGTCTTGCTAACTTGATATAAAAAATTACAAAAATATTAAGAATGGAGCGGCAAATTTAATTCTTTCACGAATAATTAACGGCAAATTCTGGCTAACAAAGATTAAGGAAATATTGCATTTTTCAGAAGTTGCTCTGCTAACTTGATATCAACTATATGTTTTTAAAAAATAATAATCAGCAAATTCTAAGAAAAAAAATTGTGGAAATCTTAAAGTTTTCAGGAGTTGCCTCAACTTAGCAGGACTTAAAAAAAAGGATAAAAAATTGAACGGCCAAATTGTTTCTTTCCCGAATTATTAACGGATAATTAACGGCAAATTTTGGCATAAAGAAAATTTTGATTTTCCAATTGCTAGTTGCTAACTTGATGCAGATCAGACGTGGCATAATGGAGAACAAAAACCAGATTCCAAGTCTCAATGTTACCACTAGGTGGAACTCGACTTATATAATGCTTCAAAACCTATAAAATTTAAAGGATTATTAATAAATATATAAATAGTAATACAAATAAATAATAAATTAGAATGTAAATAAATAATATAATATAAATATATAATTAAATAATAATATCAAGAAAGACCTTTGTTCGGAGGAGGGTGGCTTTAACCTAAAAGGCACTCGATAAATAAAAACACGGAAGAACTTTCGGGGTATTACGCGACGTGCGTCTTTATTTGGGGAATTGTAAATTAGTACTAACAAAGAAGAAGGCTTAAAACTAGCTTGGGGAGAGCGGACTAGGAGCTCGATGCACAAAAGTGCAGTGGGAGAGGGAGAGAGAGAGCGAGTGCACTGGATCACACTGCCTCCGGAAAATAAGCGCCCTTTTGGCGTGAACATTCTCCCCCCCCTTGCGAGGATACGCAGCAAAAATATAAGAAGGCCTTCGAGGCCCCCTAGCGAGGATACGCTGTAGGAATATAGGAGGCCTTTGCTCGGGAAAGCGTTGGATACGCTGAGCGCTCGTGGACATGGAGAAGTGTGTGGTGATCCTCTGTCGTCATCTGAAGGAAGCGTGGACATAAACGCACTGGATTGTTCTTTTTGGAACATACACCGCATCTTTTGGATATTGGAACGATCCTCGTACTGAAGGATTTCAGTATTCGTGGCGACACGTCGGAGGGTGCCGTTTCTGATGGATGGAGGCGCAACTTAGGAGGTTGAATAGAATCTATAGTTTCTAGAGTTCTATGGCGCTCAGTCAGGAATGAATCAAGTTCTTGCCACGTAGAAATTTCGGTTTTATTTGTTAAGGACTGCTCCCATAGTGAGAGCGTCAGCTTTGGAAGTTTCGTGGAACACAAATAAACCAGGAGACAATCCCAATTATCCGTAGGAAGGCCGGACAAATTGAGGGATGTGAGGCAGTTCTGGATTGTATTTTGCAGCTCTTTCAAGGCTGCCGAAGATTCCTGTGCAATGGACTGTATGTTTAGTAACTTATTCAGTTGGCTGTTCACCAGCGCTCGCTTGTTTTCGAAACGCTCAGATAGGTTTATCCAGGCTGAGCGGAAACCAACGTTGGTGAGTATCGAATTGGAAACTACGGAATGAGCTTCACCACTAGTCTTGCCATATAGGTAGAACAACTTTTCAACAGGGGTCAGCGCAGGATTGTCTATATAGACCGCCGTGAAAAGGTCTCGGAAAGTCGGCCAGCGAATGTAATCGCCCGAGAAAACTTCTGTTTCGCACGGAGGAAGCTGACAGCCAGACGGATAGGAATTTCGGGGCGGAACGGGTTGGATTTGAGCTGCATTGGAAGGGATCGTATCGATCTGTTCCATGAGCTTTGCGGCACACCTTTCGTAAATAGGCCTTTATAGTAGGTAAGGTGTCCGCCTCGCCCTCTAAGCCAACTGAAATAAGGTCTGAACAAGCTTCATATTCTTCTTTGACCTTATTCCATAGCTCTCTGACTTGGTCGAGATGGATTTGGCAAGTGTATTTGGATGGACTGGGTGCTGCCGGATTGTAGACTGTGGAATCGAAGTGACTTAGACGGTCACAGATCGAAATGAATTTATTTAAAATGGAAGAACTCATTCTGGATATTTAAAAAACAAACTGGATTGTCTGTTTATGGATATATATTTGTTTAATTAGTTATACGTGTCGACGCAGGAATTGGAATTTAGGAACCAATCGGAATATAGAAGGAATGAATTTATGAATTTTATTGTGTAGTGGCGGAGATGTACGGTCACACTAATGCGGATATGGAAGCGCACTTGAATTTCTAACTGATTTAGTTAGTTGGGATTTTATAAAAAATAATTTTAAAATTATTTTGTATGCCTGGATTTATTCAGTTGACCGCTGCTGTATTTTCCGCGGTACTGTTCTTGGAGATAAGGCGTGCGTGTGAATCTGTTTGTGCATTAGCCGTTGCCCATGCAGAATAGCGGAGACAACGGAGGCGGAAAAAATTGCCAAAAATCGGAGCGTCGACTTGCAGACGATTACGTATGTAATTGCAATGTGTATATGTTTATTTGACTTTAGCTCAGCTCAGGATAGAGCACGGGAGAGTAAATAAATAAATGCACAAATAAAGTCGGCGTTTCTGTGCCGTGATTTTGGGGATATATTTATTTATTTATAGGAGCGGTGGACTGTATTTGTAGAATTAGAATTGTAGAATTTGTAGAATTATGAAGTTTAAAGTTTAGGAAATATTGCAAATATATTTATTTTAAGTTTAAATATTTTTAAGTGTATATATATATTTAATTTTGTTTAAATTGCTGTTGGCGCTCGTAGATCAGTGGAGTGAACTGTATTGTATATCGGAGAGTGTAAATAAGTAAATGCAAGCGGAACACAGTGAACGAAGAGAATTTCGGAACTAGAAGTTTCACTGTGGCTTATAGCATACGTACATATATTTAAATTTACACTTGTGGATTTTGGAATGTTTATTTACTATTATTATCCAGGATAGGAATATTTATAGCGTAAATTGTTGGTGCCGATTGTAGATAAGTGGAGTGGACTGTATTGGACATACATATGTATGTAGGCGTACAAGTGGAAATAAATGCAAGCGGATCACAGTGAACGAAGAGAAATTCGAAATTGAAAGTTTCACTGTGGCTTATGGCATATATTTAAACACACACTTTTGGAATGTTGAATTCGCGGAAAATTAATATAAATTAATTGCGACACTAGGATTCTACAAATCGGATTCGGAATTGGAAGCTGCTGTTGTGTCGGATCAATCGGACTAGGATTTAGACAAAAATCATAAAACTGAACGGCAGGGCAGCAAAGTAAAATGTTTACTTATCTTGTGCGGTGTTAAAGCCATCGGAACTGCTGGAGATAGAATTATCCGGCTCTGTGGGACCAAATGTTCGGAGGGGGATGGCTAAAACCTGCACACTCGATAAATAAAAACACGGAAGAACTTTCGGGGTATTACGCGACGTGCGTCTTTATTTGGGGAATTGTAAATTAGTACTAACAAAGAAGAAGGCTTAAAACTAGCTTGGGGAGAGCGGACTAGGAGCTCGATGCACAAAAGTGCAGTAGGAGAGGGAGAGAGAGAGCGAGTGCACTGGATCACACTGCCTCCGGAAAATAAGCGCCCTTTTGGCGTGAACAGCCTTAATAATGTAAATAATATAATTAAATAATTATTTTAGAAATAGTAGCATATAGATATTCCCCCGTATTAGATATATAATTATATTAAATAGATTATTGGCAAGCGCTAATGAGAGCGAAGAAGAGGGAAGGACCGATCGCTGGAGATCTTGCGGCGGCAGTTTTATTGGCCTGGGATGGTGATACAGGTGCGCGAGTTTGTCCGCGGGTGCCCAGGTGTGCAAGGAGTCGAAAGTCCCAAACCATAGGATGATGGTTGGGATCGGCGAGCGTGTACAGGCGGAGCGACCCTTCCAGAAGCTGTACGTCGATTTCCTTGGCAAGTATCCCAGGTCCAAGAAGGGGCATGCATGGATCTTCATCGTGGTGGACCATTTCTCCAAGTATACATTTTTGAAGGCCATGAGGGAAGCAACCGCCTCGAATGTGGTGGATTTCCTCATCAACGAGGTCTTCTACAAGTTTGGAGTGCCCGAAGTCCTGCACTCAGACAATGGGCGGCAGTTTACGTCGAAGATCTTCGAGGAAGCAATGGAGAGCTTTGGAATCCGGCATCTGAAGACGCCAATCTACTCTCCACAGAGCAACGCAGCGGAAAGGGTGAACCGCAGCGTTTTGGCAGCAATCCGTGGGTTCCTGGAGGGCGATCATCGGAAGTGGGATGCTAGAGGTGCCGAAAAATCGATGCTAACATCGTTGTATCGATGTTTTTGAAAATTTCCAAAACATCGATGTTTTCAATCGACTATCGATGTTTTTGGTTCGTCACTATTTCAAGAACAAGAAGAAGAGGTACAACGCTAAAGGTATGCAAATTAGAAGAATTTGTTTTAAATATTTTAATTACCACGCGTTCGGACTCAATTTGTTTTGCTCCGGCAGCATCTTGAGATGGCGAACGAGCCAGAAAAGTGCGACCCACTCATTTTTTGGAAGATACATTTTTTAATTTCGTACTATGAGCTATTTAAATTAATATTTTTAATTTCAGGAGAGTTCAAACAATATGGCACCTTTCAAGGAACTGGCGTTGAAATACTTTTGTGTGCCTACAACTTCGGTTGAATCGGAATGGGCTTTTAGCAAAGCGGGAGAAATCATTTCCGGTCGCCGAACTGGTCTCAAATCCGATTTAGTGGAAAAATTTATATTTATAAACAAAAATTTGAACATATCGACAATAAAGTGATTACATATACAATATGTACTCATTATAGATAGACTGTTGAAACAGATCTCTTATAAGTGTAATATTCCAGGTTTTTATTTTAAATGTTATAGCGTCGGATTGCTATTATTTTAATTGATTTGCTATTATTTTATTTTACACACATGTTGGTCGTTCTTTTTACAACATCCAAGTGACCGTATTTCTTTACTCTTATAATCTAGCTTAATTCTATATAGATCGATAACACTTTATATACATTGTACAATTCGGTTATACTTAAGGCGCGCAGTTCAAAATGGGATGTTTACATAAGTTTAATTTCCTATTACATTGTGAAAAGAAATCGCATTGTTTTTATATTATTTTCTTTTTCAAGTGTTAATTCAAATATAAATTTTGTTAGAAAACATCGGAAAACATCGATGTTTCGGCACCTCTATGGGATGCTTACCTTCCGGAAATTTAAGTGGCCATCCGGAACGCCGTCCAGTCGGCTACGGGCGAAGCACCGTTCTTCACGGTATTCGGACATCACATGTTCCTGCACGGTTCCTGCACCTGGCGGGGAAGCTGCAGTCGTTGTGCGATCACGAGCTGGCCGGGATGGCCACGGCAGACAAACTTCGAGTGGTGCAGGAGAAAGTGCGCAAGAGTCTGGAGACCTCGTATGAGCGCAATCGCCAAAGGTATGACCAGAGGGCCCGCGTGTTCGCCGCAAAGCCAGGCCAAGAGGTATATCGCCGGAACTTCGTCCTCAGCGACTTTGGCAAACAATTTAACGCGAAGTTCGCCAAGAAGTTCTTGAAGGCCAAAGTGGTGAAGGCGGTGGGCAGCAATGCGTACGAGTTGGAGGATATGCAGGGCCGAAGTTTGGGTGCCTACCACGCCAAAGATATCCGCATCTGACCTGGAATAGAAAGGAAAACAAAGTATACAAGGACGAAACATCTCTATAAGCTGTAATACTTCCCGTAAAGCGTGGGCCCCGCGTTGGGCACCGTTCCAAAACTGCTCCGTAGGTCAATGCCGGCGAAGTCACCAGGTATGCCGAAGTCACCAAGCTATCCAAATGCTCCCAATAATTTCGTCGAGACGCAACCCGGTAGCATCTCTCTAAATCCTTGGGTGGTGTTGCATTTCCAGTCGTAATGGGCTAGAGGGCCATCGATGTATCGATAGGATTAGGAAGCGATAGGGTTAGTGATGAGGGGGGTCAAGAGCGAACCGGGAAAAAGGGAACGGTGGCGCCCCCTAGATCTCGGCCAGCTCTGTTTAAGAGAAAGGGATGTTGAACTTTAACTCGATCGTTGCCCTGAACGCCAAAACAAACGGTTTCTTGAAGGCGGAACTCAGGCAACGGAACGAGCCCATATAGGGAGGCGTAGACAGCGAGGGAATATGTAGTGGGAAGAAGGAAACGAACGCGGGCGGCCGCAGTGATCAAGTGCTGAAAAGAAAAGATTGGAAAAAACGTGAGTGAAAGTGGCCGCAAAGGTTAGGGCAAAAATTAAGATAAAGTGATTTTATTTTCAGCGTGGCAGTGGGGAGGACACTGGCCACGGCACTTTTATTTTGGTTGTTGCACCTACCTGTGGAGTGACTCCGGACCTGCCGCAGTCAGACAGCCGAGCGCCGAGTCGCCGCCTACTGAGGCGAGTTTCCAGCAGTCATTCGCCATCGCCATCGGTGAGTCCATTCCAAGCGCGGCTGTAGCCGCCCGGAAAAGAAATCCTTTCTTGTGGGTGCCTGAGCAACGCTAGACGGCGGGGGCCCTATTTCTGGGCTTCCACTGCAATCGCCACAGACGGCCAAAATCCAGGCCACGCGCAATCTGGCGCAGCCTTTCCCTCCTTCCATCCACCGCACCTTGGTCACGGATTGTCTCTGTCACCGCTTCGCCAAGACTAAGTCCGTCGCGGCCGTTGTGACCTTCCCGGCAAAGTTCACTTTAATAAGCCTTGATTTATATGTCATTTATGTGTAATCAACTTACCTTAGTTTTCCGTCCCTTGTCCTCCACGTTCCCTAAACGCATGTCAACACAAGTGCTGCAAAAAAGGAGAGTCGGTTAGAAGAAGCAGTGAGTAAATATTAAATCAAAAACAACCCACCCTTAATTTCTCTTGGAGGTCCAGCAGGGATTGTAGGTTGAAATTTGGGAAGTAGATCCGGCCCACTTGTGGCCAAGTTTCTTTGCGGAGCGCAGCTTCTCCTCCGCCGAATCGCAACAAAGGCGCAGCCTTGGCGCGAGAGCATCCCGGGTGTGGGTAAAGGGTTCACCGGGGTCAGGATCGGGAAATCTTTAGAATTAATACCGCCATGTATAGCAGTAAGAAACAGCTGAAATTATAACGCATTAAAGTGATGAACGATCATGAACGCAGAATAGAAGCCGTTTACCTGGGGGAGATGGGCCGGTCGCGTGACCGCCTGGAATAGGCTCCGGTCCGCCGGGGATGGGTGATGCCCCAAGATGACCAGGAGGCATCACTAGGTAGGGTGGGTGCGTCGTGGCGACATCATCAACGCCACCAATTCGTTCCCGCCAGGGTCTTTGTGTAGTTTGTTTGCTTGTTTACATTTTTCTGTAGTGAGGGGAAATCTTGTGTTTGAGACGTCCGATTAATATCGGTATTTGTTTATTGTGCGGACTGCGGGCATCGGGTCGAAAGCCGCCCTGGGACAGATGAGCTAGTCCGGCATTGCCCAAAAAAAGCAGTTCAGTTACAAATTCTAGCACTGGCACAATAATATTAAATAAATAAATAAATAACGATCAACAAATAAACAATTCCAAAAAATAAATTATTTAAGATAAATAAATAAAGATGTTTAAAAAAATATATATGGACTAAGGTGGATGTAGTTATGCATAAATGTGGATTAAATATATAAATAAATGACTATCCTAATTCTTCTTAATTTTGGCTGGTCTTCTCCCGGGCGGGTTTGTTTGTTTTCCTCAAGGCCACGAGTCCAAGACAACGGGTTTCGGATCCAGGAAGAAGGTCTCCCCGGGTCCAGAATGAGGATATCCCGGGGCCGAGAAAATGCGTTTACGCCCTTCTAAAACCCTGAAATACATATTTTATTACTAATTCTGTTCCCTTTCGGAACGGAATCACTTTTCTTTCCTTCCTCCTGCCTGGTATCTTCCTGTTTTTTTTGCCTTCGTCTCCTCGTCGATCTCCGGATCGGGTTTTCTCTCCTGAACAAATTCCCTGCAACAAAAAAAAAACACCACTAACGATTATATGGAGCTTTCACCTCCGACCGACCGAACTCACAAATTTAGTTGTGCCACACGATTTGAAGACGGCCGAATGTATCGCAGTCGCGGACAGCGGTTCATCCGATTCGCAAATTTTTACTGGCACCGCATCAAAAAATGCCAATATGAGTAGGTACCTACTTCTTGGATGACCTTTTACTCGTGCAAGCGACCACCGCATACACATTTGTGTGTACAAGAACAACACAAACATTTTTGGTGCAATGTGATTTCACAATGATTAATTTTTTAAGTTAATTAGTTTTGTTGGTATTTAACAGAAGGGTTAATTAATGTACATGGATTAAGTAAAGAAATGTTAGGTAGGTATTAGTGGTGAGGTTACTGCTTGTAACCTCCAATTAGAGCTGTGCTCCGTTTTGATCCACACCCTCGTTTTGGTTGTAGTCTGCGCATCCCTACAGTACCAGCCCGTGTCATTCAGGTAAGCTAGGGTGGCACTCACTGACTGCCCCCCCACTTCCCCTAGTGACCCGAGTTGGCGGGCTCCGAAGTGACGCGCTCTAAGCTGGTTGAAAGCCGGGCAGTGACACAGTAGATACTCCGGTGTCTCCTGCTTCTGCAGTGTGGGTTATAGGGTAGGCCCATCTTACAGGCATGCGTGCCTATTGTCCAGTGGCCCGTGATGGCTGCCGTTACCC
The DNA here is from genome assembly GCA_018151655.1 of Drosophila bocqueti. Taxonomy (NCBI): domain Eukaryota; kingdom Metazoa; phylum Arthropoda; class Insecta; order Diptera; family Drosophilidae; genus Drosophila; species Drosophila bocqueti. The sequence goes on along the minus strand of JAECXF010000019.1, from coordinate 57,141 downwards.
TTCTGATGTCCTTTCTACTCTTGGAGATCAGCTCTGCAGTCCGTCTCCTATTGTATTCAGGCCAGCACAGTTTCGATCTCCTGTGTTCTGCCTTCATCGACCATTTTTTGCTGGCTAGTACTTTGAAGTGGTCGTGAATCTCGGCCTGAACCGTGTTCAGAGATACTTGAATATCTGTTGTTACTGCGATTTCTACTGACCCTTTTCTGGCCAGTTCGTTAGCTTTTTTGTTGCCGGGGATGTCATTGTGCCCGGGTACCCAGGCTATCTGCACCCTGTTGTGTTCCGCAAGTCTGTTTAGTGCCTCCTTACATTTGGCGACTAGTGTAGATGAAATCCTTTCTGTTGCGAGAGATTTGATGGCCGCTTGGCTATCTGAGTATATCCTTACCTTAGTATTCTGGAGGTCTCGGCCCAATGCAAGTTCAGCTGCTTTCCAAATCCCAAGGGAGGTGGAAGGACTCTTCTATCCCCCAGGTTTCGGCAAAGATTCCGGCCCCTACCCCGCCGCTCATTTTTGAGACAACGGTGTAGAGTGATACCTCATCTGGCTCGGTTACACTCTGTAACGGACGGTATATGTCCTTCGAGGTACGCTCTGTCTACGAAAGGATGCCAGCTGTGCTCAGGGAAAATGGCGTGGTTCTTTGTACCTCTTGGGACATTCCCATTACTCGAATTAATTGTAGACAGAGTATCGGGAGAAAAGAAGGAAACCCAAGAATTAAATATGCGGCATGAACTATTTTTGTTTGAGAAATAAGACGTTATTTATTTCCCTATCTTTGAATCCATCTAAGGTGTTGATCACTTAAGGTGCCTAAATAAATTACTCTAATAATTCATGATTTCAATTTCGTTATTGTATATACAAATTCAAAAATAGTCGATATCATAAGTACTTATGTACTATGAATATATATAAAATAAAGTTAAACAAATAAAGAGAAAAACTTCCTAAATAGGAGCGATCTTCCCTAACTGTGTTCTGGTCTTGGCTTTTCACAAGATTTTATTCCGGCTATGCCGTACTTACTACCGAGTCCCTCGATGTCGACGGGCCCGCTGACCTTGGTGACCTTGGCTGATAAGGGTGGAAATTAATAGCACATATGAAAAACCAAACTCGTCAGCAGCACATGAAAACAAAATTAGATATAAGTATAAACTCGTTTTAAATATAATCTTAGATTAATAAAATATAACGCAGGCGATACAAATTTTCCTGCGAGGGATTATTTGCACATTAATATATGCTGCAGCGCCCTTGAGGGCTCCGCCGATATAGCTGGTGAAATTCCAAAATTCCGTAGGGAAACGACCTCCTTCTTAAGTTCGTTTACAACCTCCAAAGAAATAGGCTGAAACGGGCGTAGGTTGGCCAGCGGCCGTAGCCGGCCAAAAGACTGAGCGGAGCGTCAGAAAAGTGCAAATATGGATCGCTGCCGCAGCCACTTAATTTGGTGTCACTGGCTCTAATGATACGCTGCCCAAGCGGGAGCAGAATGGCTCGGATAATCCGGCCCGAAAACCACAATTTAATTTCACTCTCACACTAGCACAATATTCTTACCCGGACTGTACGGGCCACCACACACAAAGGTTTATTTTGGGGCTTTTACTTACATCCAATCCCAGATAAAAAGTATTATAGGTGCGAAAAAGCACACTCAAAAATGTTGCGAGGTTGGAATGAATTTTCCTCGTGGCACGTGCCGTCTTAGATTTACATGAAAATCGTAAGAAAATCAAGACGTTTGGCTTGGCACAGATCTCAAATAAAATGAGAAAAAATTTTGAGCGGATACGAGGGCAAAAATTAAGCTCGGCTTGACAAGTGCATTAAAGCTCATTAGAGTTGCATCGGTGCATCGATCAGCTGTTATCAGTGCATCGGCAATAGGTTTGCATTGATAAGCTTGTTTTTTTACTTCTATTTTCGGAGAGTGCAGAACTGCAAGATAAGCTTTTTATTTGCAGTTTACAGTCGCGTCCGATTATATTGGTATATATATAATATAATATACATACATATATAATACAATATATACACATATATAATATAATATATAATATATATATATATATATATGTAAACAATGATGGTCATGACGGTGTGATGGTCTTGGTGGCAACGCTGCATATATTATCGATAGGATCAGAAGTCAAGGAGAAGGCGAGAGCCAAGAAGAAGTCGAGATTCAAGAAGTCAAGAAGAAGGCGAGAGTCAAGAAGTTGAAGTCGAGAAGTAAAAGTCGAGAGTTGAGAGTCAAGAAGTTGAGAAGAAGTCGAAAGTGAAAGTTATTACATATATTAAAAAAGAACAGTCGAAGAAGTCGAACTAACTTTGTTAACACATACCTATTTAATAAACATAACAATATATAATAAACATTACATACATACTTAATAAATATTACATATATATATATATATATATATATATATATAATATATATATATATAACATAATACATAATATATATTAAATAATATATTTTAAATATATATATATATTAAACATATATATAATATAATATATTAACTTAAACTGCCTTTCACCCCCACAACTCCCTCTTCTCCACTCTTCTTGTCTCCTTGCAAGTTTCTGGATGTTGTATGCCCTAGTTAGTGCTGGCCACCATACTAGTGCTCCGTATGTGAGTATGGGTCTTACAACCGCTGTGTAGAGCCATATTATTGTCTTGGGGTTGATGCCCAGATTTTTCCCGAACATCTTCCTACAGGAGTAGAATGCTATGCTTGCTTTCTTTACTCTTTCGTTGATGATTTGTTTCCATGATAGCTTTGTATCCAGTATCACTCCTAGATACTCCAGCTCTAGCTCTGTACCGTCTATCTTCGGTTTACTGAATCTGGGGATCTTTGTTCTCTTTGTAAAGAGCATAAGTTCCGTTTTGCTTGGGTTTATGCCCAACCCACAGGCTTTTGCCCATTGGTTGAGTTTTTTCAGCGCCCTTGTCATTAGTTCGCTGATGACGTCTGGGAATGGTCCTGAAGCAAGTAGAACTACGTCGTCTGCGTATGCTACCACTTTAACTCCTTCGCTATTGAGTTCTCTCAGTATGTCGTCCATGTTAATCAGCCACAGCAGTGGAGACAGAACTCCTCCCTGAGGTGTGCCCCTCTTCACGTATCTCGTGTGATGAGTGCCACTCAGTTCGGCTGTTATCCTTCTGCTCGTTAGCATTGCGCCGATCCATTTTCTGATGCCTGCTTCAACTCCAATCCTGTTGAGGGAGCTCAGGATGGAATCTGCGTTTACGTTATTGAAGGCGCCTTCTATGTCTAAGAAGGTGGCCAATGTGTAGTTTTTGTAGACCAGTGCCTTTTCTATGTATCCCACTACTTCGTGTAGCGCTGTTTCCGTTGACTTACCTTTCCTGTACGCATGCTGTGCTTCGGAAAGGTTTTTCTCCGTTCTTTCTCTGATATGGATATCTAGTATCCGTTCCATTGTTTTCATGAGGAATGAGGTCAGGCTGATCGGCTTGTAATCCTTGGCTTGGATGTGTCCTCTTCTTCCTGGTTTTGGTATAAAGACTACTCTTGCTTCCTTCCACGGAAGTGGTATGTGTGCTGTTTTAATGCATGTTTGGAAGATTGCTTGCATCCATCTGCCAATTAATGCTTTTGTTGTCTGCAACATTGCTGGTATGATTCCGTCCAGTCCCGGACTTTTGTACTTATCGAAAGAGTCCACCGCCCAATGGATTCTTTCCATGGTGACGATCTCGTCGACTCTTAGGTGGTGTTCCGTCAATTGGCTTTCCTCTGATCGAGTTTCTTCTTTCTGGTTACCTGGGAAATGTGTGTCCAGCAGGATCTCCAGTGTCTCTTCTGCTGACGTACTTCCTGTGCCGTCAGATCTGTTTATAAGAGTGGGGCTTGTATGCCCCTTGGCTAGTATTTTGCTCAACCTAGCCGTGTCTTTGATTCCTTCTAGCGATTCGCAGTACATGCTCCAAGAGTCTTTCTTGGCTGCGTATATCACTTTTTTGTATTCCTTGTGTATTTCCTTATACGGCTTCCAGTCTTTGGTTCCGTAACTTGTATTAAAGGCTTTCCTAGCCTTTTTTCTAAGCTCGCTTAGCTCTCTGTTCCACCATTGCGGATATGTCTTTTTGGAGTACGTTACTCTGCACGACTCTTCGTACGCGTTGTTAAGAATATTCGTGAAGTCCTCGATTTCCTTGTCTATTCCTTCCTGGGTGGGTCTTACTTTGACCTTCCTGTTCTTCACCTTTAACTGTACAATCTTTTCATATTTGTTCCAGTCTGTGTTGCGGGGATTGCGCTTCGGTGCCGTCTCGCAGGTCGGCATCGAAATCTCAAAAAATATGTATCTATGGTCTGAAAAAGAGTTTTTTGGCGAAACCCTCCATTTTTCTACCCTGTGGTTACTGTGCTCTATTTGGAGCGTTATATCTAGGACCTCCTCCCATCTTTGGAATTCTTCCGTACTCGGAAAAATAAAGGTGGGTGTTTCCCCTTTGTTGCAGATAGTAACATCACGACATATAATATGTTCAAAAAGAGACTCACCCCTTTCGTTTGTTTCCTTGCTTCCCCACAGTGTGTGCCTGGCATTGGCGTCACACCCGAGGATGAGTGTCGTTTTGGAGTCCTCGGCCCATTGCATCACCCTGACAAACGCTTCAGGGGGTGCCGGTTCATCGTGGGCCATGTATCCGGATGCTATCAGCATGGCTGTCCCATCCGCTGCTTCAAGCCTGGCCACTGCTAGGTCTGAGTTGCTAAGATTGGGATGTAAAAGAGCGTTAAGGTTGTTTTTAATGATTATACCCGCCCTCGGCATACCTGTGGAGTTTGTGTATAGTGTTGTATATCCTTTTATAGCCACGCCAGAGATTTGGCCGTCCCTGGTCCATGGCTCTTGTAAGAGGCCGATGTCGATGTCCTCCTCTCGGAGGAGGACTGCAAGATTTGCTGAAGCGTGCGAGCTACGCTTCAGGTTTATCTGCACGACCTTCGGCATTATTGCGGTGTGGTGTTGGGGCTATCATCGTCGATCACCAAGTCATCGAGCATATGCTTGGTGTCGTCGACGTCGTCTTCCTGGTTGTCATCTGGCTCGGCTATGAAGACTTTTATCTTAGCCTTCCTTATGCCGTAACGCACTTTGTATTCGGTTTTCTCAAGTTGCGGCAGGGACTGCTTGTTGATGAGGAACAAGAAAGGCTGGCTTGTCCTCATCTCCCGCTCTGCCTTCAGGATGGCCCAGTCTGCCATGTCGACATCTTGGTTTAGAGCCCTCAGAGTCTTGAGCACCCTATCATGGTTCGTGAGCCCCTTTGGAGCTCTGGGCCTTCTCGGGATGTCCGTGGCGGGGACGAGCTTTAGGCTAAGCCCCTTCCAGGCGCCGCTAATCTTAGCGACGCACTCCGCCAGGAAGTCCTTCGAAGACTCATCGTCGCACCTGATCACCCGGTGCCCTCGAACCATGTCCGAGGAGTCAAAGGATGGTGTCGGACCAGCTGGCTCAGCTAGTATTTTGTCTGATACCATCTCAGACAGTCTGGTCTCGACCTCATCCCATTTCTCCGACAGCAGGCGCCCATCGTCGTTGAGCTCGTCCACCAGTGCCATGGCCAGGCTGTCTCTAGCCACCTCGCTGTATTTCTTCGCCGGCTTGACGAAGGACGTCGCTCTAGGGGCTCCCTTGGCGTCCTTTGCCCTTTTCGGAGCGCTCTCACTCACTTCGTGTGAGCGATTGCGCTTCGATTGGGGCGGCTGGAACGCTTCCGGGTGCTCCCTCTCATACTGCTCAAAGTCCTCGATCACGGCCTGGAATCGGGCTTTGTCTTCGATATCGCGCTGGTCAGCTTTGCCCTCCCTCTCATTTCTGGCTATCTTTGCCAAAATGAAACGGGCTTTACTGGCCTGCGCTTTCTTTTGATGATGAGAAAACGACTTTGGCTTGTCGTTTCCCCCCACCTTGGCGTGGGTCGCCTTGGTGGTTTTAGTGGTCGGTTGTGTCGTTTGGGAAGTGCTCGCCTTGGCAGTCCCCACCGAACTCGACAGAGTTAATGTCTCGTCGTCTGAGCGCAATAACTCGTCTTCGTCGATTTCGGATAGGTTGTTTTGGGGTTTTACCTCCCCCATGAGGTCCGAAGCGGATGTTTTGTTGTAGTCCATGATCATATTCGCCCGCGTTGCTCGGCGAGGCGAGCGCCGCAGGCCCGAGGGGTTTGAGGCATTGAAGAGGGTCCACCGTGGCTTCGCCCCTAAGCCACGGCAAGGCTAGTTCCGACCCAGGGTTGCCCGGCCCTGGGAAGGCTCCGTTCGAACACAGCTGGATTAACCCCTCAGCTGCGAACCGAAAGTCAGAGGGCACGGGTCGCGTTACACTCGATTAGAAATAATGAACCCAGAATCGGTTCCTATTGAAGCGAGAGTTCAGGTGTTGCAAGCTCCAAGTGCAGCAGTAGCAGGCAGTTCAAGATCTGGAACAATTCTCAGAACTCGACCCGCCACTAGAAGCAGCGCTGAAGTAAATCGAGAAGATTAATTTTCACAAATTAGATCAGATATATGCAAGAAGATGGAAAAAGCATTTAATAAAAATCAACGAGCGTATAACTTGCGATCTCGCCCGCGCTCCTTTGAAATGTGTGATGAAGTTATTAAGAGAAATTTTCAACTTAGCAATATGGCTTCTCACTTCAATGATAAACTTACACTCATAGGAGTAAAAGCTAGAATAAAACATAAATTAGGTCAAAATATATATAAATTAGAAGATCTAAACGGAAAGGAATTAGGAAACTTTCATGTCAAAGATATTTGGCGTGCATAATCATATTCACCCTTTTTCAGCTTTTATCTATACTGTGGAAGTAAAGATCAAACCTGTGCTGTGGGGATGAAAGGCAGTTTAATTTAATATATGTCATATTATATATTATGTTATATATATGTATATATTATATTATATATATATATATATATTATATTATATATATATGTGTATTATATTATATATATACCAATATAATCGGAGGCGACTGTAAACTGCATAAAAAAAGCTTATCTTGCAGTTCTGCACTCTCCAAAAATAGAAGTAAAAAAAAGCTTATCAATGCAATAGGTATCGATGCACTGATAACAGCTGATCGATGCATCGATGCAACTCTAATGAGCTTTAATGCATGTCAAACCGAGCTTAATTTTTAACCTCGTATCCGCTTAAAATGTTCTCTCATTCTATTTGAGATCTGTGCCAAGCCGAACGTCTTGATTTTCTTACGATTTTCATGTAAATCTAAGACGGCACGTCTGGTACTGAAGAACTAGTGAGATGGTTCTGAGGTGGGCTAGCTGAAGCCACCGGACGGGTCGCAGGTTGCGGATAGCGCAAGGCCTCCTGTGGAGGTTAGCTGCGAATAGCGACTTGTCGCGAATAAGCAGTCCCGGACAACAGCGGGTACCACACCGTTGTAGTACCGACAAGGCGCTTGTCTGACCGTCTTTAACACATAGTCTTACACACTCCTTACATCCTACATGTGTTTCCTACCCACATCCTATCCCCTACATCTCACAAGGGCAGTGGTGACGTCCTGAGGCAAGGGTGCAACTTCACCCCCCTAAGCCAGGGTGTCTTGCGTTTCCGTGTCCATTCTGGTTTGCAGTCAGGGGTAACCGACTGTATTCGGACGGAGCCTCACCGATACCTGGCCGCCTCGGTGACTACACCTGGCCCCAGCGTGTTAATGGGGGCTATGACACGGTGGTACTACCTTCCCCTACACTCGTGGGACCAATATATGGCATCTATAAACTTTAAAAATCTAAACATGTGGGACTTAACCGCAACACAGCTTGCAGAGCGGATAGAGGAGGAGGCTCTGGACGACGGTGGTAAGCTGTCGCCGCGCAGGGGCTTGGCCCCTCACCCAAAGAGTGCTGCAAAGCCGAAGGGCCTGACCCTGACGCAGAGCGCCTCAAAGAGCGTTGCAAAGCCGAAGGGATCGACCCCGACGCAGAGCGCCTCGAAGAGCGTTGCAAAGCCGAAGGGCTCGACCCCGACGCAGAGCGCCTCGAAGGGTGCAGAGACTTTCAAGTCTCGAGGGGCCGGCAGCGAGGCCACCAAACGGACGGACGGCAGGGGGAGGGTTGCAGTGCCCGGCACTGCCCCGGCGGCTGTCTTGCAGGCGGGCGACGACAGCAGGAGGGACGCCGCAACACCCTCTTCCGCGAGGCAGCAACCCAGGAAGCAGACTGTCCCAGCGGCAGGGCAGCCTGGGGGAGCCGGAGATCCTCTGAGGCAAGGCCTCAGCGGAGCCGGCCGCAAGTGGTACCTCCGGTACCTCGAGCGGGGCTTCAAGCCGGAGGAGGCCCACAAAAGAGCGCTGGAGCACCGTGCGCCGAACGTGGCTCCAGCGAAGAGAGCTGCGGGGACGAGCGTGTCCCCGATAGAGAGAGCCGGCGGCCAGGCCGTTGCGGGGAGGAAGAGGCAGCTTCACCATACGTCGCCGCCCGAACTCCCCAAGAGCATGTCCAAGAAGACAAAGAGCACCGTAGCGCTGGAGGGCTCGAGAACCTCGCAAAGCGCTAAGCGTCCGAGGGCAGCCTCGTATGCCAGTGTCGACAAGGGCACGAACTTGGCCATACTGGCGCGGGACTACCCGAAGAGGCTGATGGCAAAGGAGGAGTTGTCAGCGGTGGAGCAGGCCCTCGTCGAGATGAGGAAGGGCTGGACCGCAGCCCTCAACTTCAACGGCATCCAGTTCCGTGACGGTCTGCTATTAGTGGACTGCATGGATAGCGATGCCAAGAAGTGGTTGGAGCTGACGGTCCCCAGCATCAGCACCAAGGTGGGTGTGCAGCTCCGCACCTGCCTGCAAGAGGACCTACCGGTGACCAACGTAGTCACCTTATACCTGCCACGCACCGCAGGGGAGACGTTGGAGAGGTCTCTTGGACTTCTCAATGAGCAGAACAAGGGCCTGCTCACCGGGACCTGGCGTGTCATCCGGCACCTAGAGTCGAAGGGCGGCAAGGTGCTGTTGCTCGGCCTGGATGAGGAGGCACTTACGCTCCTCAAAAAGCGAGACATGCTGGTGAGCTACCGGTTCGGCCAGCTGAAATGCCGCCTGCATAAAAAGCAGGAGTCTGCGGCGGCGGAGGTGTGTACCGAGGCAAACGCCGACGTTGTGCCTGGCACTTCAACGGCGGCAGCCAAGGAGGCTCCCTCCGTCCCATCGGACGAGGCGGCTGAGGCCATGGAACTCGCTGCAGTGGAGGCCGAGTTGGACTCGGTCTCTTTAGAGGGGCTGGATCTGGCGCGTCTGCATATGAGCGGCGCAGAGGAGCCAACCAGCGAAAAGGAGCCATCCGATGATGAGCGGACACCCACCGAGATGCAATCAGAGGCCTACATGACGCTTTCGGAGGGTGAAGAAGAGCTCTAAGGATGGGGGTCACCAGCGTGGCACAGATCAACCTGCATCAGGTCAGAGCAGCCTCGGCGGTCATCGGCAGGTTGGTCTCCAGGTCTGACCTGGGGCTGGTGCTCATCCAGGAGCCTTGGGTCGTCAGAGGCAGGATCTGCGGCCTAAGTAAAGTGAGTATGCAAACTATTGCAGACGGAAGGGAGGCATCACCGAGAGCTTGTATCTTGGTGCGAAAGGATATTAACTTTCTTTGTCTCTCTCAATTTCTCAACAGAGATCTAGTAGCGGTGACGATCACTAGCGAGCACGGGAGTATTGTGGTGGCGTCGGCATACTTCCCAGGAGACGTGACTGATGCCCCCCCACCAGAGGTTCAGGATCTGGTGCAGCATTGCAGCAGCAAAAGGCTACCCCTACTGCTAGGGTGTGATGCCAATGCGCACAATGTTGCTTGGGGCAGCACGGACAACAACGGTAGAGGTGAGTGCTTACTATATTATCTTTTATCTAGGGATCTTACTGTGTTCAATGTGGGGGCTGAACCCACTTTCATTACTAAAACCAGGGCTGAAGTACTGGATATCACTTTCGGGAATGAGGGGGGCTTCCGGTTGATTCGTAACTGGAAGGTCTCCTCAGAACCGTCAATGTCGGATCACAGGATCATCCTGTTCGACATTCATGGTAATCTTAGGTTCAGCAGGGTTATCAGAAATCCACGACGGATTGACTGGCCAGCCTATCAGTCCTGTTTGGGATTAAATCTGAGCAAACTGAATCATAGTAGGAGAGTATCGTCTCCAGAGGATCTTGAGCAACTCTCAAGAGAAGTAGAAGACACAATCTTGGATGCATATCATGCAAGCTGTCCCGAAAAATCCATAGAGTCCAGTAGGGACAATCCCTGGTGGAATAGGAAACTAGGACTACTTCGTACAGAAGTCAGGAAGCTGTTCAACGCAGCTAAAAAGAACAGCGCCAATTGGGAACTTTACACCAAAAAGCTGACAGAATATAACAAAGAAATCCGGTTTAGTAAGCGTGCTCACTTTCGGAAATTCTGTTCCACCATAGAGCAAGCCGCACCTGCGGCTAGAGTGTTTAAGGCAATCTCAAAAGGCAAAGTACTTTCTGAACTTTGTCTGAAGAGGACGGATGGGTCTTTCACCGAGGACGAGGAGGAACTTCTCCTGCAAACTCACTTCCCCATGTGTAGAACCATTTCCGATATAGACAACAGTTACGAAAGGGTCCCCAACGGGAGACCCAACTGGAGCCTGGCTGCAGCGATCGTAACTGAACAAAAGATTAGGTGGGCGTTGAGTACACTCAGCCCCTACAAGGCTCCGGGGGTGGATGGAATCATACCCATCCACCTTTTAGAAGGGTGTCGAACAGCTAATGCTGTTCCTAATAAGTATTTTCCGGGGGAGCCTAGCAAAGGGTTACATTCCTAGGGCATGGAGAACGGCTAGGGTGATCTTTATCCCGAAGGTTGGGAAGAAAGACCCCTTTCATCCCAAATCCTTCAGGCCGATCAGCCTAACCTCCTTCCTGCTGAAAACCCTTGAGAAGATTGTGGACAACCACATTAGAAACTCGCACTTGGTGCGAAGGCCTCTGCATGCGAATCAGCATGCCTATAGAGAAGGTAAGTCTAGTGAATCCGCTCTCTTGAGCCTGGTGGACAGTATGCAGCGCTCTGTAAAAGCCAAAAGGGTAGCACTTTGTGCTTTTATGGACATAGAGGGTGCTTTTGATAACACAGCTCATGACGTTGTGGTAAGAGCACTCTGTACAAGCGGAGTTGAAACGGGTCTCACGACCTGGCTGGGAAAACTCCTTGATAGCAGAATAGCAAAAGTCAGTGTCAAAAGTGTGACTGTTAGAGCTCAAACCACCAGAGGCTGTCCGCAGGGGGGTGTCCTATCACCACTACTCTGGAGCCTCGTGGACGAGCTGCTAGTTAAACTTACAGCAAATGGGTTTGAATGTCAAGGCTATGCACATTGTGCGGCAGGATCACACTGGGCCTAAGACTTAGCTTAGACTAATGAGACGTGGGGCTGAATATCAATCCAGCGAAAACCACAGTGGTCGCCTTCACCAATCGCGACAAGCTGAAATCTATTCGGCCCATAGCCATTGGGGGCGCAGTGATTCCGATCTCAACAGAAGTCAAATATCTGGGAGTCATCCTAGACAAGAGACTAATGTGGAGACAACATGTGGAACATGCCGTTCGCAAGGCCACTATGGCCTTAATGAGCTGTAGATCTCTTGCAGGGAAGAATTGGGGAGTGTCTCCAAAGATCCTACTGTGGATGTATGTTGCTATGGTGAGGCCCATAGCCAGCTACGGGGCTGCGGTTTGGGCGAATCGCACTGACCTTGATGTCACAAGAAGGCAACTGGGCAAACTCCAGAGACTTGCCTGCACGTGCATCTCGGGCGCTATGCGCACTTGCCCGTCCACTGCTCTGGATGTGCTGCTCGGGCTTCCACCACTGCACTTGCATATCAAGCACAGTGCGCGCAGATCTACCATGAGGATAACAGGGGCAGGACCAGCTGACTCGGCCGCGACTGCAACTGACCTGTTACTGGAATATCCGCAGGATGTTCAATTAGCCAAGTTTAGCTTTGATAAGCTCTTTAAAACAGAGCTTAGCAACAAGTCGGAGTGGACTAGCATGTCTACCACCTATGATGTGAAACCACATGCTATTAGGTGGTACACTGACGGCTCACTAACAGAGGATGGTGCGGGTGCTGGTGTCTGTGGATCGCGACTCAAATATCACGAACCTCTAGGGAAATTCGCCAGTATCTTTCAAGCGGAGGTATACGCGATTGAGAGATGTGCTTCATTCAATATTGAGCGGGGTTACAATCGGAGAGACATAGCCATTTTCTCAGATAGTCAGGCAGCAATCAGAGCACTCAGTGCCCATAAGATTGTTTCCAGACTAGTATGGCAATGTATAGGAACACTCAATGAGCTGGGTGTGAACAATAAAGTAACCATATACTGGGTACCAGGGCATGCGGGGATCCCCGGCAATGAAGTGGCCGACATAATGGCTAGAAAGGGGGCGAGTACGCCCTTCTATGGTCCGGAGCCCTTCTGTGGACTAGGGCCAGGAGTCATTAGCCAGAGCAGTCGTGTGGATCTCATGACTGCCTGCGATGACTTCTGGCAGGCGTCGAAAGGGGCAAGGCAGAGTAAACGTCTGCTAGGTAGCTACAACAGTAAGAGGACCAAGGACTGTTTGGAGTTGAGCAAAGGATCTCTCCGTATAGTCACGGGTTTCCTGACCGGGCACTGCAGACTGCGCAAGCATCTGCACAATCTCAAAATAGAAGAGGACAGTCTTTGCAGACTTTGTCTGGAAGGAGAAGAGACTCCGGAGCACCTACTTGAGGAGTGTCCGGCTATCAGTCGGTTGAGGTTGGCCCACTTTGGGGGCCTTACACTCACCACAAAGGAAATGAGGGCTCTTCGACCAGGCGACATCATCGCAATCTTGCGATCGATTGGACTGTTCGAGGAGCTATAGCTCATACACTAGGACGAGGGCACAATAGACCCTAGTGGTCGCGGTGCACTAACCTCTAGCTAATTATTATTATTATTAAGACGGCACGTGCAACGAGGAAAATTCATTCCAACCTCGCATAATTTTTGAGTGTGCCTTTTTGCACCCATAATACTTTTTATCTGGAATTGGATTAAATAAAAGCCCCAAAATAAACCTTTGTGTGTGGTGCCCCGATACAGTGCTGGGTAAGAATATTGTGATAGTGTGAGAGTGAAATTAAATTGTGGTTTTCTAGCCGGATCATCCGAGCCGTTCTGCTACCGCTTGGGCAGCGAATCATTAGAGCCAGTGAAACCAATTTAAGTGGCTGCGGCAGCGATCCATATTTGCATTTTTCTAACGCTCCGCTCAGTCTTTTGGCCGGCTACGGCCGCTGGCCAACCTACGCCCGTTTTGGCCTATTTCTTTGGAGGTTGTAAACGAACTTAAGAAGGAGGTCGTTTCCCCACGGAATTTTGGAATTTCACCAGCCATATCGGCGGAGCCCTCAAGGGCGCTGCGGCCTTTATTAATGTGCCGATAAACCATCGCAGGAACTTTTGTATCGCCTGCGTTATTTTTATTAAACTAAGATTATATTTAAAAACGAGTTTATACTTATATCTAATTTTGTTTTCATGTGCTGCTGACGAGTTTGGTTTTTCATAATTGCTATTAATTTCCACCCTTATCAGCCAAGGTCACCAAGGTCAGCGGGCCCATCGACATCGAGGGACTCGGTAGTAAGTACGGCATAGCCGGAATAAAATCTTGTGAAAAGCCAAGACCAGCACACAGTTAGTGAAGATCGCTAAGATTTAGGGAGTTTTTCTCTGTACCTATTTAACTTTATTTTCTATATATTCTAAGTACATAAGTACTTATGATATCGACTACTTTTGAATTTTTATATACAATCTTAGTATTAATTGCATACGATGTATGGATATAACATCATAACTTTATGGAATTCTAACGAAATTGAAATCATGAATTATTAAAGTAATTTATTTAGGCACCTTAAGTGCCTAATAGTTCATGCCGCATATTTAATTCTTGGGTTTCCTTCTTTTCTCCCGATACTCTGTCTACAATTAATTCGAGTAATGGGAATGTCCCAAGAGGTACAAAGAACCACGCCATTTTCCCTGAGCACAGCTGGCATCCTTTCGTAGACAGAGCGTACCTCGAAGGACATATACCGTCCGTTACAGAATTTGGCGCCCAACGTGGAGCTCGACTACGTTTTAAATTTAAACCAGATGGAAAATCTAAATATAGAATTAAATGTATTTAGGTTCCAATACCCGAGCTTTCTAAAATACCCTTCTAAATATTTCCCCCCCATGAACCAAAATCCATCCAAACATTTTTATTGATATTAATTCCGAAATAATTGCAGCGTATAATTCTAGGAATTGATATCATCGAATTGGATATCAACCAGAAATAAATTGCAGTGAATAAATCTAGGAATTGGCATAATCAATTTTAATGTCAACCAGAAATATACACTGTAATAAATTGCAGTATATAAATCTAGGAATTTACATCAGCAGTTAGATGTAAACCAAAAATATACACTGTAAGAAATTGCAAATATTTAAATTTAATCTGGTTGGAATGTAGCGACTGCCAAAGAGCGGACTGTGCACCACCAAGAGACAATTTGATATTATATTAAATCGTAATAAAATTGAGAAGTTCATGCTAGATAACTGGGCATGATCCTCTTATATTATGATTTGAATTCAAGTTTACTTTAATTTATTTAAATCAGATTTGCAACATAAACTTAAAAAAAAAAAACAAAATTATAAATAAAATAGAATAATCTGAGGTGATGACACTTAAGGATAAGCCCTAATAAAAGTAATAGATAAAACTACCCATACCTTATTTTAATTAAATTTCCAACAACAAAAAGTACTTACTTCTGCCAGAGAAACTACCTTCTTCTACACAGAAAAAAATATATTTTAGTAAATTAATCACACTTAAATAAGAAATTAAATCATCCCACTTCCCCTAGTGACCCGAGTTAACGGGCTCCGAAGTGACGCGCTCTAAGCTGGTTGAAAGCCGGGCAGTGACACAGTAGATACTCCGGTGTCTCCTGCTTCTGCAGTGTGGGTTATAGGGTAGGCCCATCTTACAGGCATGCGTGCCTATTGTCCAGTGGCCCGTGATGGCTGCCGTTACCCTTCTGATGTCCTTTCTACTCTTGGAGATCAGCTCTGCAGTCCGTCTCCTATTGTATTCAGGCCAGCACAGTTTCGATCTCCTGTGTTCTGCCTTCATCGACCATTCTTTGCTGGCTAGTACTTTGAAGTGGTCGTGAATCTCGGCCTGAACCGTGTTCAGAGATACTTGAATATCTGTTGTTACTGCGATTTCTACTGACCCTTTTCTGGCCAGTTCGTTAGCTTTTTTGTTGCCGGGGATGTCATTGTGCCCGGGTACCCAGGCTATCTGCACCCTGTTGTGTTCCGCAAGTCTGTTTAGTGCCTCCTTACATTTGGCGACTAGTGTAGATGAAATCCTTTCTGTTGCGAGAGATTTGATGGCCGCTTGGCTATCTGAGTATATCCTTACCTTGGTATTCTGGAGGTCTCGGCCCAATGCAAGTTCAGCTGCTTTCCAAATCCCAAGGACCTCCGCCTGGAACACTGTTGCTGACCCTGGGAGGTGGAAGGACTCTTCTATCCCCCAGGTTTCGGCAAAGATTCCGGCCCCTACCCCGCCGCTCATTTTTGAGACAACGGTGTAGAGTGATACCTCATCTGGCTCGGTTACACTCTGTAACGGACGGTATATGTCCTTCGAGGTACGCTCTGTCTACGAACGGATGCCAGCTGTGCTCAGGGAAAATGGCGTGGTTCTTTGTACCTCTTGGGACATTCCCATTACTCGAATTAATTGTAGACAGAGTATCGGGAGAAAAGAAGGAAACCCAAGAATTAAATATGCGGCATGAACTATTTTTGTTTGAGAAATAAGACGTTATTTATTTCCCTATCTTTGAATCCATCTAAGGTGTTGATCACTTAAGGTGCCTAAATAAATTACTCTAATAATTCATGATTTCAATTTCGTTATAATTCAATGAACTAAATAATTATTTCCAAACATAATGTTATATCCAAACATAGAAAGCAATTAATACTAAGATTGTATATACAAATTCAAAAATAGTCGATATCATAAGTACTTATGTACTATGAATATATATAAAATAAAGTTAAACAAATAAAGAGAAAAACTTCCTAAATAGGAGCGATCTTCCCTAACTGTGTGCTGGTCTTGGCTTTTCACAAGATTTTATTCCGGCTATGCCGTACTTACTACCGAGTCCCTCGATGTCGACGGGCCCGCTGACCTTGGCTGATAAGGGTGGAAATTAATAGCAAATATGAAAAACCAAACTCGTCAGCAGCACATGAAAACAAAATTAGATATAAGGTTAAACTCGTTTTAAATATAATCTTAGATTAATAAAATATAACGCAGGCGATACAAATTTTCCCGCGAGGGATTATTTGCACATTAATATATGCTGCAGCGCCCTTGAGGGCTCCGCCGATATAGCTGGTGAAATTCCAAAATTCCGTAGGGAAACGACCTCCTTCTTAAGTTCGTTTACAACCTCCAAAGAAATAGGCCGAAACGGGCGTAGGTTGGCCAGCGGCCGTAGCCGGCCAAAAGACTGAGCGGAGCGTCAGAAAAGTGCAAATATGGATCGCTGCCGCAGCCACTTAATTTGGTGTCACTGGCTCTAATGATTCGCTGCCCAAGCGGGAGCAGAATGGCTCGGATAATCCGGCCCGAAAACCACAATTTAATTTCACTCTTACACAAGCACAATATTCTTACCCGGACTGTACGGGCCACCACACACAAAGGTTTATTTTGGGGCTTTTATTTACATCCAATCCCAGATTATAAGTATTATAGGTGCGAAAAAGCACACTCAAAAATGTTGCGAGGTTGGAATGAATTTTCCTCGTGGCACGTGCCGTCTTAGATTTACATGAAAATCGTAAGAAAATCAAGACGTTCGGCTTGGCACAGATCTCAAATAAAATGAGAGAACATTTTAAGCGGATACGAGGTTAAAAATTAAGCTCGGTTTGACATGTATTAAAGCTCATTAGAGTTGCATCGATGCATCGATCAGCTGTTATCAATGCATCGGCAATAGGTTTGCATTGATAAGCTTGTTTTTTTACTTCTATTTTCGGAGAGTGCAGAACTGCAAGATAAGCTTTTTATTTGCAGTTTACAGTCGCGTCCGATTATATTGGTATATATATAATATAATATACATACATATATGTCGGAGAAGGAAATGTTATTTTGAAATGGGCGCCTTATCGATGGTTAACTTGCTTACGATACTAATCGATAGGACGGGTTGTATTTGGTTGTGAGGTCTTGATATAAAAAAAGATCGAGTGTGGCCCTGGTTTAGCGTGGTTGTGTTGCTAAGGAGAAAAATTAAGAAGAAGCACACAAGCAGCGGAAGAACAATTGGAAAAACTAACAAGGGACTCGCTACACAATCATCGAACAACTTATAGCACTCCGTCATCAGAAGTGGGATAGTACTTTCGTCTACTAACCATGGAAGACCAACTGCGCATCTTGATAGAGCACCAAAGCCAAAGTTTCCTGGAATTGGCAAAAACTCTGCAAGCGTCGGTACGAGAACCGGCACAAACTGGCGTCGTCACATTGCCGAAATTTAACGCCGACATTCCTGGCGCCGACGCTACGCAATGGTGTGCTACGGTTGACATTATTTTGGTTGAAAAACCGCTGGAAGGCAGTGCTCTAATATTGGCCTTAACAAAATCGTTGGAAGGAAGCGCGTCCCAATGGCTTTCTGAAGTGTGCTATGCAGGCGTGACTTGGCCTGAATTTAAACAGTTATTCCAACAACGCTATGCAAATACTGAAACGCCAGCCGCCATGTTTTTGCAGTTATTAAACAGTCGCCCCGGCAACAGTGAATGCCTTGCGATATACGCTAGTCGCATGGTGACTTCGCTTGTTAATAAGTGGAAGGGCTTGGATGCTGAGAGGATTGCTGTGTCCGTGGTCTTGGGACACTTGGCCAACTTTGATCGTCGAGTGCAAAGAATTGCCTACACTGCCGAGATCAAGAATAGACGTGACCTACAGGCTGAGTTGCAGGTCTTCGCTTTTGACAAGCGCACACATCATTTTGGAAACGAGGAATCTGGAGCAAAGCGAGCTAAGTTTGCGTCACTGAAGTGCCATCTTTGCGGAAAGATGGGGCACAAAATGATTGATTGCCGAAACAAGAAGCAGAGCGTCGGCATGTCGAGACAGGATCATCGAGGAAGCCAACCATTTCAACAGCATTTTAAAGGCAATATAACTTGCTATCGTTGCCAGGAGCAAGGTCATATAGCCTCACAATGCCCTAAAAATATGACAAGCGGTGGAGAACGAGAAGAGAGCTGAGCTGTGCGTGGTGGATGAACCGAAGACAAGTATGCTGTTACGGGGTGAGGACTTTCCAATCTTTTTCGATTCTGGAGCAGAGTGCTCTTTGGTTAAAGAGAGTTTTGCAGAGAAGCTAAGCGGTAAAAAAGTAAATAACGTAGTTAGCTTGAAAGGTATTGGAAATGCAAATGTTTGTAGTACAATGCAGATTGATAACAGTATTCTTATTAATGGAAATAGTCTAAATGTAACATTTCATGTTGTACCAGATGACTGTATGTCAAATAATATTGTACTGGGACGAGAAGTGCTAGCTCAGGGATATGCTGCAGTAGTATCTTGTAAAGGGGTTGAAATAATTAAGGATGAAACAAAAATTGTTAATACGTGCTCTAAATTCATAGACAACTCATTTGATATAATAGAAAGCAATGTATATGGAGAAGACAAAAACGAAATAATAACATTGTTAAAATCCTACTCAGACTCTTTTATACAGGGAACGCCTCAGACTCGCGTCAATTCTGGTGAAATGAAAATTCGATTGATAGATGAGACCAAAACGGTACAGAGAAGACCATATAGATTGAGTCCCAGCGAGAGAGATGTAGTTCGACACAAAGTTCAAGAATTGTTAGATTGCAAGGTTATCAGACCGAGTAGCTCCCCTTTTGCGAGCCCTGTTCTATTGGTGAAGAAGAAGAATGGATCAGCCAGACTTTGCGTGGATTATAGAGAATTGAATTCCAATACAGTTGCCGACAAGTTTCCCTTGCCGTTAATATCTGATCAGATAGCCAGGCTGCGCGGTGCACAGTTTTTCACCTGCTTAGACATGGCAAGTGGATATTACCAAGTTCCTATGCATCCGAACTCTGTCGAATATACGGCATTCGTCACCCCTGATGGACAGTACGAGTTCTTGTCGATGCCATTCGGACTTAAGAATGCACCGTCAGTTTTTCAAAGAGCAGTCATAAAGGCTTTGGGCGATCTCGCCTATTCGTATGTCATTGTGTATATGGACGACATAATGATTGTAGCTGCAACCAAGGAATCGGCACTTTAAAGACTAAAAGTTGTTTTGGATATTTTATCAAAGGCTGGATTCTCGTTTAATGTTGAAAAATGTTTCTTTTTAAGGACTTCTGTCCAATATTTAGGATTTGAGGTACGAGCAGGCGAGATTAGCCCAAATACTCGCAAGGTAGAATCTTTGAATGCTTTGCCCCCTCCGAGGTCTGTAACAACATTGAGACAGTTTATTGGGCTAGCATCGTACTTTCGACAGTTTGTTCCCGGATTTTCTCAGCTAATGAAGCCTTTGTATTTTCTCACCTCAGAGAAAAATAAGTTTGAGTGGAATACAGAACACGAGGCAATTCGAAGAAAAATTATTCACATACTTACAAATAAACCAGTCTTAATTATCTTTGACCCGCAGTATCCAATCGAATTGCATACTGATGCCAGTGCAATCGGATATGGTGCTATACTCTTACACAGAATTGAAAATAAACCGTATGTAGTGGAATATTATAGCAAGACAACAAGTGTATGTGAATCCAAATATACCTCATATGAGTTGGAAACACTTGCCGTGGTTAATGCTGTTAAGCATTTTCGGCACTACTTACATGGCAGAAAGTTTGTAATATTCACTGACTGTAATTCGTTAAAATCATCACGTAATAAAATTGAGTTGTTGCCTAGAGTCTATCGCTGGTGGGCTTATTTGCAGACCTTCGATTTTGAGATACAATATAGGGAAGGTAAGCGTATGGCCCATGCTGATTTCTTTTCCAGAAATCCACTTCCTCCGGAAAATTCCCTTGAATATGCAAAGGTCGTCGAGAAGCGAATCGAATTAACTGAAGTATCTGAGGAATGGATTCGTGCAGAGCAACAGAAAGATCAAGATATTGTAGAAATCATTACCAAGTTGAACGATGATGAATTGCCATTCGAGCTGTCTAAGACATATGATTTGAGAGGTGGAGTTTTGTATAGAGTGATACAAAGAAATAGCAAGACGCTGGGCTTGCCCGTAGTGCCTCGCGGATTTAGATGGTCGGTTATAAACCAAGTGCATGAATCCATAATGCATCTGGGCTGGGAGAAAACACTCGACAAGGTATACGATTACTACTGGTTTGAGAGCATGGCCAAATACGTTCGAAGATTTGTTGAAAATTGCATAACGTGCAGAGTCTCCAAATCATCCTCTGGGAAAGTACAAATGGAATTACATCCTATTCCCAAAGTAAACGTTCCATGGCATACTATCCACATAGACATATCAGGCAAGCTTAGTGGTAAAAGCGATCGTAAGGAATATGTAATAGTACAGATCGATGCATTTACCAAGTACGTTTATCTTTATCACACTTTCACATTAAGTGCAGAAAGTTGTGTAATGGCGTTGAAATCATCAATTTCTTTGTTTGGAGTCCCTATTCGTATTGTGGCTGATCAGGGAAGAAGTTTCACCGGTGCCAAGTTTGTTGAATTTTGCTCTTCCCAAAACATAAAATTACATCTGATAGCAACAGGAGCAAGCCGAGGTAATGGCCAGGTTGAGAGGGTTATGAGTACCTTAAAAAATTTATTGACAGCTGTCGAAACAAGTTCTAGATCTTGGCAAGAGGCATTGGGTGAAGTGCAGTTAGCTATTAACTGTACTGCTAATAAGATAACCAAAGCGAGCCCGTTAGAATTATTAATGGGGAAGGTTGCTCGTCCTTTAGGTCTTGTTCCGATTCATGATCCAGAAACAGAAATAGATCTGACCAAGATAAGAACTCAAGCTTTAGAAAATATAGAAAGATCGGCAAAGTATGAGAAGGAAAGATTTGAAAAAGGTAGAGCTAAGGTAGTAAAATTTAGTGTTGGAGATTTTGTATTGCTTAATAATAGCGAGAGAAACCAGACTAAATTAGATGCTAAATATAGAGGTCCATTTGAGATCACAGAAGTATTGGATAATGACAGATATACCTTAAAGAGTATGAAGGGTAATAGACGTTATAAGTATGCGCATGAAAGATTGAGAAGATTGCCAAATGAGCAGGTGCCAAGCGAGCTGGAGATCGATGTTAGCCCGTCAGAGGAAGCCGTTGAAAGAGACGGTATGGAAGCTGTTGAAAGAGACAGTAGTGAAGCCGTTGAAAGAGACGGTATGTAAGCTGTTGAAAGAGACAGTAGTGAAGCCGTTGAAAGAGACGGTATGGAAGCTGTTGAAAGAGACAGTAGTGAAGCCGTTGAAAGAGACGGTATGGAAATTGATGAAAGAGATAGTGAATGGAGATGTGGAAATAGAGAGTAGAATGGCGGAAGGTGTATGGAAGTACACGGTTGTCGATGGCTACGTGGCGGTACCTGACCCTAGAGTGGTGTTGTAATAATGTTATTCTTTGGAAAGAAAATGAAAAAAAAGAATGATTAAAAGTTGAGATAAAAGAAGAGAGAAATTAAGTAAGAAATGAAACGAATGAATTGAATTGAATTCAAATTAGTTGAACTATGGAGAGCAAAATTTAAAGAAAGATTTGAGTTTGATTATGAAAAGTTAAGAAATACTATGATTTGAAATATGAAAAAAAAGTTAAAAAAGGATCTTTAACGAAGGATTTAATTAGAAAGATGTAGAACGAAATAGTTAAGAACTTGAAGTATTAGAACAAATGATGAAGTATAAAGATGGTTAATGTAAACTAAAGATTAAGTTAAAGGAAAACAACGATGTTAATGATTAAGACTAAGACTAAGATGATTGTCACATTAAAATTGGAACTGAGGTCTGAAAGTGGTGTGTGAACTATTGATTTATGGCAGGACGTAGCTCATATACGAGGGCGTGTAATTTATCAGAATGGCCGTGTCGGAGAAGGAAATGTTATTTTGAAATGGGCGCCTTATCGATGGTTAACTTGCTTACGATACTAATCGATAGGACGGGTTGTATTTGGTTGTGAGGTCTTGATATAAAAAAAGATCGAGTGTGGCCCTGGTTTAGCGTGGTTGTGTTGCTAAGGAGAAAAATTAAGAAGAAGCACACAAGCAGCGGAAGAACAATTGGAAAAACTAACAAGGGACTCGCTACACAATCATCGAACAACTTATAGCACTCCGTCATATATAATACAATATATACACATATATAATATAATATATAATATATATATATATATATATATGTAAACAATGATGGTCATGACGGTGTGATGGTCTTGGTGGCAACGCTGCATATATTATCGATAGGATCAGAAGTCAAGGAGAAGGCGAGAGCCAAGAAGAAGTCGAGATCAGAGATCTGCAACGAGTAAAAAGTTATCGGGTAGTACCCGATCATTTACTCGGATCGTATATGATCGTCTCGTTCAGATCAGCTGATTGGAGTGATCGTTGGGCACATACTTGTATAGAGTATATTTGATCGTAGCGATCGTTCGCTTCTTGAGCATGATTGAACACCTTTGTCTGGCCGAAATGAAAAGTAGACGCCTTTTTGTATATCAAATCAGTTCTTATTTACTAAGGAAAAACCATAGTTTACTCAGACGCCAAGATCATTTTGGCACTTACATACGTAGTTATTAAAAAAAAATTATTTCTGACCCCACCCCAGATTTGACAAATAACAATAGGAAATTTCAATTTGGATCGTATGATCGGATCGTGCTTATAGAACCGAACTTTTCGTTCGATTGGTTTGTGTATTTCTAGTGAGTTGTTTGCAATTTTTGGCGATGGATGTAAATAAAGGCATGCATTTCGTTCGTTTGTATATATTTGTTATTACAATAAAACAAACAAATAAAGCAAACAAAACGTTTACTCGTGCCTGATTATTCTTTCGGCTTTTGCTTCAGGTATGCATCATGAACAATCATATTTCGAAAGAGCGAAGTGAGTTGAATTGAGCGAAAATTTTTGTATGGTGATCGAGATGATTCGATCATACCCGTTGCAGATCTCTGATATGTACTTCACCAAAAGTTATCGCAAAGGTTGGCACACTGTTAGTGAAACAAAATAGCGAGGTAATAAAAATAAAGGAATTCATAAAAACTTTAAAGGAGGGCCAACAAATGTTGTTTATAAATAATGCTATGTAATGTAAGGATGTGTCTCTGGCCGGGGTAAACCTCAGCGGCTCCAGAGGTCCTCACAGAAATTTTTTAATTGCTGAGACAGCCAGGACAAAAGAGGCCAAAGATTTAGCTATTTTTGGCGCCAAACGGAGTGGGACCTAGAGAGAGGAAAAGCCTCGGGACCGCCTGGAAGGCGTTCCGATCGGCGGTCCCTGCGAACCCGGAGGAATTTCCGGACGGTCCACCTATGCCCCGCCTGGAAGGATTTCCGAGCGGCGGGACCCCCTTTCCTGGACCCGGAAGAATTTCCGGACGGTCCACCTGTGCCCCGCCTGAAAGGATTTCCGAGCGGCGGGACACCCCCGTGGGCACGGAGGAATTTCCGGACGGCCCACACCTACGCCCCGCCTGGAGGAATTTCCGAGCGGCGGGGGGCCCTGCGACGATGGAGGGGAACACGGGGACAACCCGGACCGGAAGGAGCAAGATCTCAGAGGCGAAGGATCTCCACGATTATAGCTTTATTATTTTATAGAGTTATGGCCGGCGGCCCAAAGGAACGGCGCGCGGGGGAAGAGCCCTAATCCGGCGGGCGCCTTCACCAGGCGGTAACAAGTGCTAAGATTTATGTATATATATATGGCCGGCGGCCCAAAAGAAACGGCGGGGAAAGGGAACACGAACTTTCCAGGAAATGTGAGTAAACTCGGACCCGGGGAGACCTAGAACCGAACAGAATTGTACGACAACTGGAGACATTATCACCATTGAAAAGATACAATGGGCGATAAACTCCTTCGACAAATATAAAAGCCCGGGCCCCGACGGTATTATTCCGGCGATGCTACAGGCAGTAATAGAAAGCATCAGTAGGTCCCTTAAAGCCATCTATGAAGCAAGCATGAACCTGAGTCACATACCGCTCCTATGGAGGAAGGCTAAAGTGATATTTATACCAAAGCCGGGTAGGAGGGGTCACATACTAGCTAAGGATTATAGACCAATCAGCCTAACATCCTTCATCCTGAAGACGATGGAAAGGCTAATGGACATACACATAAGAGACAAGGCGGAGAGAGATCACCTATAGGATGCTCAACACGCATACCGAAAAGGTCGATCGACCGAGACAGCACTGCATGAAGTGGTGAGTCACGTCGAGAAAGCTCTGAACTACAAAAAATACACGATGGCCGCCTTCTTAGATATAGAAGGTGCGTTCACGCCGAACGTGAACGTGAACGCCGAACCCATCCTGGGCTCCCTCAGCTCGATAGGTGTTGAGAGATGCACCAGAGAATGGATAGGTGCTATGCTCACGAGTAGGACGATAGTGGCCGAACTGGGTGGCACTCACCTCACGCGAGTAGTGAAGAGAGGCACAACCCAGGGCGGAGTATTATCGCCGCTTCTCTGGCTAACCAACATGAACCACATATTGAAAGAACTCAATTGTGGTGGAGTACGGGCAGTAGCATACGCCGATGACGTAGTGCTACTAGTATCAGGTCCATTCCCCGACGTCATAAGCGACATTATGTCGGGTGCTCTGGACAGACTAAATAATTGAGCGAAATCCTGCGGACTTGGGATTAACCCTAATAAGACAGAACTAATGTTATTCACAAGGAGATCAAAGATCCCAAGTTATAACATGCCCAAAATAGATGGCATAGAGTTAAAACTTTCTCAGCAGGCGAAGTATTTGGGAGTTATACTGGACCCTAAGCTATCATGGAAACAAAACATCGAAGAGAGAGTCAGCAAGGCAAGCATTGCCTTCTACTCCTGTAGAAAGATGTTTGGGAAAAACTGGGGACTACACCCAAGGACCATAATATGACCCTACACAGCAGTAGTTAGACCTATATTAATATACGGGGCTCTAGTATGGTGGCCGGCACTCACTAGAGCCTATAACATCACCAAATTGACGAGGATACAACGTTCGGCATGCGCAGGAGCTACGGGGGCTATACGCTCGTGCCCGGCGGCCGCCCTCAACGTAATCTTGGGCATCATGCCGATCGACCTATTTATCAAGGATGCAGCGGCGCAGAGTGCGGTGAGACTAAAAACAAGCAATTGCTGGAGGGATCGCGGCATAGTACATCGCACTATTCTTGACGGGGTCACTTCGTTAATAGACAAAAACACGGACTACATGACAACCGAAATTAGATTCGGCAACGGCTAAACGACCTCCTACCCGACAAGGGAGGAATGGACTAGAGGCAGAGTAACCGAACAAGATGAGGTTTCGCTCTACACCGATGGCTCCAAGATGAGCTGTGGTGTAGAGGCTGGGATCTTCGCTGAGAGCTGGGGGATTGAATCGACTTTCAGTCTCCCAGCATCAGCGACGGTCTTTCAGGCTGAGGTACTCGCTGTATTGGAGGCAGCCAGACTATCCAATCAGCGAGGCCTTAGCAATACCAAAGTGAGGATTTACTCGGATAGCCAAGCGGCTATCAAAGCCCTAGCAGCGGTCAAGACAAACTCGCAGTTAGTGTCGGAGTGTAAGGGAGCTTTAAACGAGCTTGCTGAACACAACGACGTTAGAATAACCTGGGTGCCAGGACACAACGACATACCAGGAAATGAAAAGGCAGATGAGCTAGCCCGCAAGGGCTCAGCCGAGCGTAGCAACATTAAAAATACACTAATATCGCTGAAAGCGGTACAGTCTAAGATCCATGACTATTTCAGAGGTCAGGCCACCAAAGAATGGTCAGGGACGAGTCAAAACAGAAGATCGAGGCTATGTTGGCCGAACTTCGACAGCAAACGCTCTGAAGAACTTATATTACATAGTAAAAAGGATATCAGTAGGATCACAGCTGTCTCCACCGGTGATTGGGCGATAGGATCGCATGCAATGAAGATGGGGCTGCCCTATAACACAAGCTGCAGAAGCTGCAAGGAACAAGCAGAACAGGAGACACCAGAGCACCTGCTCTGTCACTGTCCAGCTTTGAACAACAGGAGAATGCGGCATTTCGGTGCCTTCCAGCTGCAATCGCTGAGAGAAGTAGGGAAGCGTAAGATTGCAGCTATCCTTGCTTTTCTCAACGATTCGGGTTGGTGCTGAGCATGACCAGCTACAATCAGAAAACAGAGGGTGTGGATCAAAACGGAGCTCAGCTCTAATTGGAGGCTCGAGGAGAGCCTCACCACTTTAACCTACCTACCTTATAGGGTCGGAAATTTTTCCTTCACTGCGTTGCAAACTTCTGAGTAATATTATAAAACCCTGCAAGGGTATAAAAATACAAATTGACAAATAATTATTATTTAAATTTTTTTAAATAAAAATTGGATACTAAGTCTACAAGGAACAATATAATCAGACATATTCCGGTAATCGAATTCGTAAAAATTTTCCGACTTCGATTTTGAAATCGCACAATCGGTGATCCTGTTTTTAAATTCGTAAGATTTTTGCGAATGTAAAACGTGCACCTTTGTCTGGCCGAAATGAAAAGTAGACGCCTTTTTGTATATCAAATCAGTTCTTATTTACTAAGGAAAAACCATAGTTTACTCAGACGCCAAGATCATTTTGGCACTTACATACGTAGTTATTAAAAAAAAAATTATTTCTGACCCCACCCCAGATTTGACAAATAACAATAGGAAATTTCGATTTGGCAAGAGGTTTATAAGTACCAGAGATCTGCAACGAGTAAAAAGTTATCGGGTAGTACCCGATCATTTACTCGGATCGTATATGATAGTCCCGTTCAGATCAGCTGATTGGAGTGATCGTTGGGCATATGCTTGTATAGAGTGCGCATGATCGATGGCGATCGTTCTTAAGCACCGAGTTGATCATTTACGATCGTACGAAGCCATAGCAATGACGCTTTTCATCGTATATTTTGGTACATTTCTGATCGGATCGTGCTTATAGAACCGAACTTTTCGTTCGATTGGTTTGTGTATTTCTAGTGAGTTGTTTGCAATTTTTGGCGATGGATGTAAATAAAGGCATGCATTTCGTTCGTTTGTATATATTTGTTATTACAATAAAACAAACAAATAAAGCAAACAAAACGTTTACTCGTGCCTGATTATTCTTTCGGCTTTTGCTTCAGGTATGCATCATGAACAATCATATTTCGAAAGAGCGAAGTGAGTTGAATTGAGCGAAAATTTTTGTATGGTGATCGAGATGATTCGATCATACCCGTTGCAGATCTCTGATATGTACTTCACCAAAAGTTATCGCAAAGGTTGGCACACTGTTAGTGAAACAAAATAGCGAGGTAATAAAAATAAAGGAATTCATAAAAACTTTAAAGGAGGGCCAACAAATGTTGTTTATAAATAATGCTATGTAATGTAAGGATGTGTCTCTGGCCGGGGTAAACCTCAGCGGCTCCAGAGGTCCTCACAGAAATTTATTAATTGCTGAGACAGCCAGGACAAAAGGGGCCACAGACTTAGCTATTTTTGGCGCCAAGCGGAGTGGGACCTAGAGAGGGGAAAAGCCTCGGGACCGCCTGGAAGGCGTTCCGATCGGCGGTCCCTGCGAACACGGAGGAATTTCCGGTCGGTCCGCCTATGCGCCACGCCTGGAAGGATTTCCGAACGGCGTGTGCCGTCCGGACAACCCGGACCGGAAGGAGCAAGATCTCAGAGGCGAAGGATCTCCACGATTATAGCTTTATTATTTTATAGAGTTATGGCCGGCGGCCCAAAGGAACGGCGCGCGGGGGAAGAGCCCTAATCCGGCGGGCGCCTTCACCAGGCGGTAACAAGTGCTAAGATTTATGTATATATATATGGCCGGCGGCCCAAAAGAAACGGCGGGGAAAGGGAACACGAACTTTCCAGGGAATGTGAGTAAACTCGGACCCGGGGAGACCTAGAACCGAACAGAATTGTACGACAACTGGAGACATTATCACCATTGAAAAGATACAATGGGCGATAAACTCCTTCGACAAATATAAAAGCCCGGGCCCCGACGGTATTATTCCGGCGATGCTACAGGCAGTAATAGAAAGCATCAGTAGGTCCCTTAAAGCCATCTATGAAGCAAGCATGAACCTGAGTCACATACCGCTCCTATGGAGGAAGGCTAAAGTGATATTTATACCAAAGCCGGGTAGGAGGGGTCACATACTAGCTAAGGATTATAGACCAATCAGCCTAACATCCTTCATCCTGAAGACGATGGAAAGGCTAATGGACATACACATAAGAGACAAGGCGGAGAGAGATCACCTATAGGATGCTCAACACGCATACCGAAAAGGTCGATCGACCGAGACAGCACTGCATGAAGTGGTGAGTCACGTCGAGAAAGCTCTGAACTACAAAAAATACACGATGGCCGCCTTCTTAGATATAGAAGGTGCGTTCACGCCGAACGTGAACGCCGAACCCATCCTGGGCTCCCTCAGCTCGATAGGTGTTGAGAGATGCACCAGAGAATGGATAGGTGCTATGCTCACGAGTAGGACGATAGTGGCCGAACTGGGTGGCACTCACCTCACGCGAGTAGTGAAGAGAGGCACAACCCAGGGCGGAGTATTATCGCCGCTTCTCTGGCTAACCAACATGAACCACATATTGAAAGAACTCAATTGTGGTGGAGTACGGGCAGTAGCATACGCCGATGACGTAGTGCTACTAGTATCAGGTCCATTCCCCGACGTCATAAGCGACATTATGTCGGGTGCTCTGGACAGACTAAATAATTGAGCGAAATCCTGCGGACTTCGGATTAACCCTAATAAGACAGAAATAAGGTTATTCACAAGGAGATCAAAGATCCCAAGTTATAACATGCCCAAAATAGATGGCATAGAGTTAAAACTTTCTCAGCAGGCGAAGTATTTGGGAGTTATACTGGACCCTAAGCTATCATGGAAACAAAACATCGAAGAGAGAGTCAGCAAGGCAAGCATTGCCTTCTACTCCTGTAGAAAGATGTTTGGGAAAAACTGGGGACTACACCCAAGGACCATAATATGACTCTACACAGCAGTAGTTAGACCTATATTAATATACGGGGCTCTAGTATGGTGGCCGGCACTCACTAGAGCCTATAACATCACCAAACTGACGAGGATACAACGTTCGGCATGCGCAGGAGCTACGGGGGCTATACGCTCGTGCCCGGCGGCCGCCCTGAACGTAATCTTGGACATCATGCCGATCGACCTATTTATCAAGGATGCGGCGGCGCAGAGTGCGGTGAGACTAAAAACAAGCAATTGCTGGAGGGATCGCGGCATAGGACATCGCACTATTCATGACGGGGTCACTTCGTTAATAGACAAAAACACGGACTACATGCCAACCGAAATTAGATTCGGCAACGGCTAAACGACCTCCTACCCGACAAGGGAGGAATGGACTAGAGGCAGAGTAACCGAACAAGATGAGGTATCGCTCTACACCGATGGCTCCAAGATGAGCTGTGGTGTGGAGGCTGGGATCTTCGCTGAGAGCTGGGGGATTGAATCGACTTTCAGTCTCCCAGCATCAGCGACGGTCTTTCAGGCTGAAGTACTCTCTGTATTGGAGGCAGCCAGACTATCCAATCAGCGAGGCCTTAGCAATAGCAAAGTGAGGATTTACTCGGATAGCCAAGCGGCTATCAAAGCCCTAGCAGCGGTCAAGACAAACTCGCAGTTAGTGTCGGAGTGTAAGGGAGCTTTAAACGAGCTCGCTGAACACAACGACGTTAGAATAACCTGGGTGCCAGGACACAACGACATACCAGGAAATGAAAAGGCAGATGAGCTAGCCCGCAAGGGCTCAGCCGAGCGTAGCAACATTAAAAATACACTAATATTGCTGAAAGCGGTACAGTCTAAGATCCATGACTATTTCAGAGGTCAGGCCACCAAAGAATGGTCAGGGACGAGTCAAAAGAGAACTTCGACAGCAAACGCTCTGAAGAACTTATATTACATAGTAAAAAGGATATCAGTAGGATCACAGCTGTCTCTACCGGTGATTGGGCGATAGGATCGCATGCTGCGATGGGGCTGCCCTATAACACAAGCTGCAGAAGCTGCAAGGAACAAGCAGAACAGGAGACACCAGAGCACCTGCTCTGTCACTGTCCAGCTTTGAACAACAGGAGAATGCGGCATTTCGGTGCCTTCCAGCTGCAATCGCTGAGAGAAGTAGGGAAGCGTAAGATTGCAGCTATCCTTGCTTTTCTCAACGATTCGGGTTGATGCTGAGCATGATCAGCTACAATCAGAAAACAGAGGGTAGGTGGATCAAAACGGAGCTCAGCTCTAATTGGAGGCTCGAGGAGAGCCTCACCACTTTAACCTACCTACCTTATAGGGTCGGAAATTTCTCCTTCACTGCAAGGGTATAAAAATACAAATTGACAAATAATTATTATTTAAATTTTTTTTAATACAAATTGGATACTAAGTCTACAAGGAACAATATAATCAGACATATTCTGGTAATCGAATTCGTAAAAATTTTCCGACTTCGATTTTGAAATCGCACAATCATGATCCTGTTTTCAAATTCGTAAGATTTTTGCGAATGTAAAACGTGCACCTTTGTCTGGCCGAAATGAAAAGTAGACGCCTTTTTGTATATCAAATCAGTTCTTATTTACTAAGGAAAAACCATAGTTTACTCAGACGCCAAGATCATTTTGGCACTTACATACGTAGTTATTAAAAAAAAAATTATTTCTGACCCCACCCCAGATTTGACAAATAACAATAGGAAATTTCGATTTGGATCGTATGATCGGATCGTGCTTATAGAACCGAACTTTTCGTTCGATTGGTTTGTGTATTTCTAGTGAGTTGTTTGCAATTTTTGGCGATGGATGTAAATAAAGGCATGCATTTCGTTCGTTTGTATATATTTGTTATTACAATAAAACAAACAAATAAAGCAAACAAAACGTTTACTCGTTCCTGATTATTCTTTCGGCTTTTGCTTCGGGTATGCATCATGAACAATCATATTTCGAAAGAGCGAAGTGAGTTGAATTGAGCGAAAATTTTTTTGTATGGTGATCGAGATGACTCGATCATACCCGTTGCAGATCTCTGATATGTACTTTACCAAAAGTTATCGCAAAGGTTGGCACACTGTTAGTGAAACAAAATAGCGAGGTAATAAAAATAAAGGAATTCATAAAAACTTTAAAGGAGGGCCAACAAATGTTGTTTATAAATAATGCTATGTAATGTAAGGATGTGTCTCTGGCCGGGGTAAACCTCAGCGGCTCCAGAGGTCCTCACAGAAATTTTTTAATGCTGAGACAGCCAGGACAAAAGAGGCCAAAGATTTAGCTATTTTTGGCGCCAAACGGAGTGGGACCTAGAGAGAAAACCCGCCTGGAAGGCGTTCCGATCGGGCCCTGCGAACCGGAGGAATTTCCGGACGGTCCACCTATGCCCCGCCTGGAAGGATTTCCCAGCGGCGGGACCCCCTTTCCTGGACCCGGAAGAATTTCCGGACGGTCCACCTGAGCCCCGCCTGAAAGGATTTCCGAGCGGCGGGACACTCCCGTGGGCACGGAGGAATTTCCGGACGGCCCACACATACGCCCCGCCTGGAGGAATTTCCGAGCGGCGGGGGGCCCCGCGACGATGGAGGGGAACACGGGGACAACCCGGACCGGAAGGAGCAAGATCTCAGAGGCGAAGGATCTCCACGATTATAGCTTTATTATTTTATAGAGTTATGGCCGGCGGCCCAAAGGAACGGCGCGCGGGAGAAGAGCCCTAATCCGGCGGGCGCCTTCACCAGGCGGTAACAAGTGCTAAGATTTATGTACATTTATATGGCCGGCGGCCCAAAAGAAACGGCGGGGAAAGGGAACACGAACTTTCCAGGGAATGTGAGTAAACTCGGACCCGGGGAGACCTAGAACCGAACAGAATTGTACGACAACTGGAGACATTATCACCATTGAAAAGATACAATGGGCGATAAACTCCTTCGACAAATATAAAAGCCCGGGCCCCGACGGTATTATTCCGGCGATGCTATAGGCAGTAATAGAAAGCATCAGTAGGTGCCTTAAAGCCATCTATGAAGCAAGCATGAACCTGAGTCACATACCGCTCCTATGGAGGAAGGCTAAAGTGATATTTATACCAAAGCCGGGTAGGAGGGGTCACATCCTAGCTAAGGATTATAGACCAATCAGCCTAACATCCTTCATCCTGAAGACGATGGAAAGGCTAATGGACATACACATAAGAGACAAGGCGGAGAGAGATCACCTATAGGATGCTCAACACGCATACCGAAAAGGTCGATCGACCGAGACAGCACTGCATGAAGTGGTGAGTCACGTCGAGAAAGCTCTGAACTACAAAAAATACACGATGGCCGCCTTCTTAGATATAGAAGGTGCGTTCACGCCGAACGTGAACGCCGAACCCATCCTGGGCTCCCTCAGCTCGATAGGTGTTGAGAGATGCACCAGAGAATGGATAGGTGCTATGCTCACGAGTAGGACGATAGTGGCCGAACTGGGTGGCACTCACCTCACGCGAGTAGTGAAGAGAGGCACAACCCAGGGCGGAGTATTATCGCCGCTTCTCTGGCTAACCAACATGAACCACATATTGAAAGAACTCAATTGTGGTGGAGTACGGGCAGTAGCATACGCCGATGACGTAGTGCTACTAGTATCAGGTCCATTCCCCGACGTCATAAGCGACATTATGTCGGGTGCTCTGGACAGACTAAATAATTGAGCGAAATCCTGCGGACTTGGGATTAACCCTAATAAGACAGAAATAATGTTATTCACAAGGAGATCAAAGATCCCAAGTTATAACATGCCCAAAATAGATGGCATAGAGTTAAAACTTTCTCAGCAGGCGAAGTATTTGGGAGTTATACTGGACCCTAAGCTATCATGGAAACAAAACATCGAAGAGAGAGTCAGCAAGGCAAGCATTGCCTTCTACTCCTGTAGAAAGATGTTTGGGAAAAACTGGGGACTACACCCAAGGACCATAATATGACCCTACACAGCAGTAGTTAGACCTATATTAATATACGGGGCTCTAGTATGGTGGCCGGCACTCACTAGGGCCTATAACATCACCAAACTGACGGGGATACAACGTTCGGCATGCGCAGGAGCTACGGGGGCTATACGCTCGTGCCCGGCGGCCGCCCTGAACGTAATCTTGGACATCATGCCGATCGACCTATTTATCAAGGATGCGGCGGCGCAGAGTGCGGTGAGACTAAAAACAAGCAATTGCTGGAGGGATCGCGGCATAGGACATCGCACTATTCTTGACGGGGTCACTTCGTTAATAGACAAAAACACGGACTACATGACAACCGAAATTAGATTCGGCAACGGCTAAACGACCTCCTACCCGACAAGGGAGGAATGGACTAGAGGCAGAGTAACCGAACAAGATGAGGTTTCGCTCTACACCGATGGCTCCAAGATGAGCTGTGGTGTAGAGGCTGGGATCTTCGCTGAGAGCTGGGGGATTGAATCGACTTTCAGTCTCCCAGCATCAGCGACGGTCTTTCAGGCTGAGGTACTCGCTGTATTGGAGGCAGCCAGACTATCCAATCAGCGAGGCCTTAGCAATACCAAAGTGAGGATTTACTCGGATAGCCAAGCGGCTATCAAAGCCCTAGCAGCGGTCAAGACAAACTCGCAGTTAGTGTCGGAGTGTAAGGGAGCTTTAAACGAGCTTGCTGAACACAACGACGTTAGAATAACCTGGGTGCCAGGACACAACGACATACCAGGAAATGAAAAGGCAGATGAGCTAGCCCGCAAGGGCTCAGCCGAGCGTAGCAACATTAAAAATACACTAATATTGCTGAAAGCGGTACAGTCTAAGATCCATGACTATTTCAGAGGTCAGGCCACCAAAGAATGGTCAGGGACGAGTCAAAACAGAAGATCGAGGCTATGTTGGCCGAACTTCGACAGCAAACGCTCTGAAGAACTTATATTACATAGTAAAAAGGATATCAGTAGGATCACAGCTGTCTCCACCGGTGATTGGGCGATAGGATCGCATGCAATGAAGATGGGGCTGCCCTATAACACAAGCTGCAGAAGCTGCAAGGAACAAGCAGAACAGGAGACACCAGAGCACCTGCTCTGTCACTGTCCAGCTTTGAACAACAGGAGAATGCGGCATTTCGGTGCCTTCCAGCTGCAATCGCTGAGAGAAGTAGGGAAGCGTACAACGATTCGGGTTGGTGCTGAGCATGATCAGCTACAATCAGAAAACAGAGGGTAGGTGGATCAAAACGGAGCTCAGCTCTAATTGGAGGCTCGAGGAGAGCCTCACCACTTTAACCTACCTACCTTATAGGGTCGGAAATTTCTCCTTCACTGCGTTGCAAACTTCTGAGTGAAATTATAAAACCCTGCAAGGGTATAAAAATACAAATTGACAAATAATTATTATTTAAATTTTTTTAAATAAAAATTGGATACTAAGTCTACAAGGAACAATATAATCAGACATATTCCGGTAATCGAATTCGTAAAAATTTTCCGACTTCGATTTTGAAATCGCACAATCGGTGATCCTGTTTTCAAATTCGTAAGATTTTTGCGAATGTAAAACGTGCACCTTTGTCTGGCCGAAATGAAAAGTAGACGCCTTTTTGTATATCAAATCAGTTCTTATTTACTAAGGAAAAACCATAGTTTACTCAGACGCCAAGATCATTTTGGCACTTACATACGTAGTTATTAAAAAAAAATTATTTCTGACCCCACCCCAGATTTGACAAATAACAATAGGAAATTTCGATTTGGCAAGAGGTTTATAAGTACCAGAGATCTGCAACGAGTAAAAAGTTATCGGGTAGTACCCGATCATTTACTCGGATCGTATATGATAGTCCAGTTCAGATCAGCTGATTGGAGTGATCGTTGGGCATATGCTTGTATAGAGTGTATCTGATCGTAACGATCGTTCTCTACATGCGCATGATCGATCGCGATCGTTTTTAAGCACCGAGTTGATCGCTTACGATCGTATGAAGCCATAGCAATGACGTTTTTCATCGTATATTTTGGTACATTTCTGATCGGATCGTGCTTATAGAACCGAACTTTTCGTTCGATTGGTTTGTGTATTTCTAGTGAGTTGTTTGCAATTTTTGGCGATGGATGTAAATAAAGGCATGCATTTCGTTCGTTTGTATATATTTGTTATTACAATAAAACAAACAAATAAAACAAAGAAAACGTTTACTCGTGCCTGATTATTCTTCGGCTTTTGCTTCGGGTATGCATCATGAACAATCATATTTCGAAAGAGCGAAGTGAGTTGAATTGAGCGAAAATTTTTGTATGGTGATCGAGATGATTCGATCACACCCGTTGCAGATCTCTGATATGTACTTCACCAAAAGTTATCGCAAAGGTTGGCACACTGTTAGTGAAACAAAATAGCGAGGTAATAAAAATAAAGGAATTCATAAAAACTTTAAAGGAGGGCCAACAAATGTTGTTTATAAATAATGCTATGTAATGTAAGGATGTGTCTCTGGCCGGGGTAAACCTCAGCGGCTCCAGAGGTCCTCACAGAAATTTTTTAATTGCTGAGACAGCCAGGACAAAAGGGGCCAAAGATTTAGCTATTTTTGGCGCCAAGCGGAGTGGGACCTAGAGAGGGGAAAAGCCTCGGGACCGCCTGGAAGGCGTTCCGATCGGCGGTCCCTGCGAACACGGAGGAATTTCCGGAGGTCCACCTATGCCCCGCCTGGAAGGATTTCCAGACCCGGAAGAATTTCCGGACGGTCCACCTGAGCCCCGCCTGAAAGGATTTCCGAGCGGCGGGACACCCCGTGGGCACGGAGGAATTTCCGGACGGCCCACACAACGCCCCGCCTGGAGGAATTTCCGAGCGGCGGGGGCCCCGCGACGATGGAGCGGAGACGGGGACAACCCGGACCGGAAGGAGCAAGATCTCAGAGGGAAGGATTTCCACGATTATAGCTTTATTATTTTATAGAGTTATGGCCGGCGGCCCAAAGGAACGGCGCGCGGGAGAAGAGCCCTAATCCGGCGGGCGCCTTCACCAGGCGGTAACAAGTGCTAAGATTTATGTATATATATATGGCCGGCGGCCCAAAAGAAACGGCGGGGAAAGGGAACACGAACTTTCCAGGGAATGTGAGTAAACTCGGACCCGGGGAGACCTAGAACCGAACAGAATTGTACGACAACTGGAGACATTATCACCATTGAAAAGATACAATGGGCGATAAACTCCTTCGACAAATATAAAAGCCCGGGCCCCGACGGTATTATTCCGGCGATGCTACAGGCAGTAATAGAAAGCATCAGTAGGTCCCTTAAAGCCATCTATGAAGCAAGCATGAACCTGAGTCACATACCGCTCCTATGGAGGAAGGCTAAAGTGATATTTATACCAAAGCCGGGTAGGAGGGGTCACATCCTAGCTAAGGATTATAGACCAATCAGCCTAACATCCTTCATCCTGAAGACGATGGAAAGGCTAATGGACATACACATAAGAGACAAGGCGGAGAGAGATCACCTATAGGATGCTCAACACGCATACCGAAAAGGTCGATCGACCGAGACAGCACTGCATGAAGTGGTGAGTCACGTCGAGAAAGCTCTGAACTACAAAAAATACACGATGGCCGCCTTCTTAGATATAGAAGGTGCGTTCACGCCGAACGTGAACGTGAACGCCGAACCCATCCTGGGCTCCCTCAGCTCGATAGGTGTTGAGAGATGCACCAGAGAATGGATAGGTGCTATGCTCACGAGTAGGACGATAGTGGCCGAACTGGGTGGCACTCACCTCACGCGAGTAGTGAAGAGAGGCACAACCCAGGGCGGAGTATTATTGCCGCTTCTCTGGCTAACCAACATGAACCACATATTGAAAGAACTCAATTGTGGTGGAGTACGGGCAGTAGCATACGCCGATGACGTAGTGCTACTAGTATCAGGTCCATTCCCCGACGTCAGACGTCTTTTCTCTTCATAGTGAACGGTCGTGTAAATGTTTGAGCGAAATCCGAATATTGTGTTGATTAACCTTTTAATACGACCGGAGTATTGTTATTAACAAGGAGATCACAAAACTCCTCAAGTTATAACATGCCCAAACTAGTTGGCATACCGAGTGTAAAACTTTCTCACGCGTTTAATTTGGGATTTATACTGGACCCTTAGTTATTGTGCTAAGACAAAACTCTGCAGACTCTTTTAGCCTAGCCCAGCTTCTGCCCGCTTACGTCCCGTTGAAAGATGTTTGGGAAAAACTGGGGACTAAACCCAAGGTTCATAATATGACTCTCTCACCCACGCAGTAGTTAGACCTATATTAATATACTCTCCCGCTCACCCGCGTTGACGGTTCTCCTCTTTGCACAGTGGTCTAAGGTTAGTGGAAATGTCTTTTAATATTGTCTGTGGAATTAAAAACTGCCAGAAAACCATTTTGGCAGACCAACCAAGTGTATATTGCTGGCTTTGTGATACGGTCGTACACGCTAAGTGTGTCGAGCTGTCGGGCCGTATTGCGGATGCAATTTCCAGTAAAACGGGAATACATTATTGTTGCCAGTCCTGTCGAGAGGTTGAGAAGGAAATGAAATCCTTCATGCGGCAGACCAGAAACGGATTTAGTGAGCTCACGGTCAATTTTCGCAAAGCGAATGATCTGCTCACAGCGTTAAACGCTCAGTTTAATAGTCTGAAGCTATTAAACGAGTCGCCAAAGCGCAAAAAATCTGTTGCTGGTCGTCAGCAACTGTGTGAATCCCAGCAACCTACCATCGGGATCACCCCTTCGGCACAGCCACCGACACCGATACCAAGCCCAATGGTCTTGAGATCGGGAGCGGTACTAGATTCGGTAACCGAATGTACAGGGGTGGAAATGGCAACAGGTCCGCCAGTAATTTCCGTTGTGTCCGCTGCGGTGTCCCAAACTCGGACTTCGCAGACTGCCCAGGGCGAAAAAACATCCGGACTACCGGCTGTCGGTAACTTAGGGTTACCAAAGACCCTAACTGCTGTTCCACCATCGAAAACAATATTTGTTTCGCGGCTTGCCCCTGACCTCGCATCGGAAGATGTCCTTGCCTATATTCAAGGCAAAACCCAAGCCGAAAATGTAAATGTGGAAAAGTTTAATTTTTTGTATGTCAGACACATCTCGTCGTTCAAGATTAGCGTCAATCCGAATATCTTTGACACAATTTGCTCTGGTGACTTCTGGCCCGAGCACGTTGTAGTTAAAGAATTCGAGGCTAAAACAAAGTCGGAGTTCGCCTCCCTATACCGCCACAAACCGCTAGGACCACCGCTAAGACCACCTCAACACCTTCAGTCCCAAAAAACTAACCACTTCCTTCCAACTTTCCTATCAGAATACTAGAGGCTTACGCAGCAAGCCCTCGAGATTGTATTCTGACAGTTTTTCCTTTGCATCCCAGGTAATCGTATTTACTGAGACCTGGTTAAAGCCAGAGATCCTTAGCTCTGAGATTCTCCCGGGTAAATATACAACTTACAGGGTTGACCGACCAGTCCAGCGTGGAGGTGGAGTTTTAATTGCCGTAGACTCCTCCCTCATCTCAGAACTTGTTGCCCTTGACGATATCACCGATATCGAGTTTATTTGTGTTAAACTTTCATTTCCAGGTAGTCTTATTTACATAACTTGCTCCTATGTTCCACCATCGGCTGAGGAGCCCATTTATTGGAAACACCTTGCGGCAATTCAGGCCGTTTCCAACAGGCTTTCAGATCGAGACCAACTCGTAGCGCTAGGGGACTTCAATATACCTTAAGCTCGTTGGTCATCTGATGGTGTGTCAAATGTCCTTCAGACTATAGCACAGCATGACTTTATTGATGGCCTGCTTGACATATCCTTGTCTCAAGTTAACCATGTCCTGAATTCCCTAAACCGCTTATTGGATCTTTGTTTCGTCTCTGATCCTCTAGGTGTTGACTTAGTTAGAGTTCCTCCATTGACGCTACCTGAAGATCCTTACCATCCAACTTTCGAAGTGACTATCGATACGGGGACGGTTGTAAAGAACGAATCTGATTGTTTAGCCAATAAGGTTCGCTGTTTTCGTAAAGCTAACTTTCATGTGCTAAATAATCTTATATCTGAATTCGATTGGTCAAATCTGTACATGTGCACTGACATGGCAGCCGCCGTGGACATTTTTTACAGTGCCATGAACTCGTTCTTCTTATCCTGTGTTCCGTTAACCTATCCGTCTGTCTCTAGTAAACCACCTTGGTTTAATAAGGAGCTGACACGCCTAAAAAATGTTAAGTCTAGGCTTTATAATAAATATAAACTTAATCGTTCTAAAACTGTCTTTTCTAACTATCTCAGGGCTCGGTCGAAATTTACCGTGCATAACGCTCGGTCTTATAAAAACTATCTGAATCGTTGTAGGGTTCAGTTCTCACAGGACCCGAAACAGTTTTATAATTTTGTTAACACCAAGCGTAAACCAAACCTATACCCTTCCTCGCTTTCATTTAAAAATTCTTCAGCAAAATCGGATCAGGCAATCGCCGATCTCTTTGCTGAGTTTTTTAAAACTACTTATTCTTCCTCAAACCAGATAAACCAGACGTATTCTTTCCCTATGCCCAAATCGAACTTAATTTTCAGTCCTATCTTAGACGAAAGCTCTCCTTGCTGGATCTTCAACGTGTAAAGCCAGTTTATGCACCGGGTCCCGATGGTATACCGGGCTGTGTTCTCAGGTATTGCGCCGAGGCTCTGTGTAACCCCCTTCTCAAATTATTTACCATATCTTTGGAAACATCAGAATTTCCCCTTATTTGAAAGGAATCTTTTATTATTCCTCTCCATAAAAAAGGTAGCAAGTCAGATGCTGGTAACTACAGAGGAATCTCTAAGTTGTCGGCAATTCCAAAACTCTTTGAAAATATAATTACTCCTCACCTTCAGAGTTATTTGAGTCACCGGACTCAAAAGGTTCTGTTCAAGAATTCTCTTTCCAGCTCCCTCAATGTCACTTCTGGCGTCCCACAAGGCAGCCATCTTGGCCCGCTGCTATTTACCTTATTCATCAATGACCTTCCTCTAGTGCTACCCAACTCTAGGGTACTTATGTACGCAGACGATGTCAAATTGTGCGTGCAGTATAACGACAGCTCATGCCAGTCAGACTTACAATCCGATCTTGACAACTTCCAGGCATGGTGTAGTGTTAACTTATTAAATCTCAACAGCTCAAAATGCAAACTGATGACATTTTCACGTGTCACTCCCCAGTATGCAACGTATACGCTTAATGAATGTGCATTGGAAAGAATAACTCTCGTTGACGATCTAGGTGTCCGTCTAGATCCTAAGCTTTCGTTTTCAGAACATATTTCTTGCATGGTTAACAAGACCAAAGGCATGCTTGGATTTATTAAAAGGTGGTCGAAAGAATTCGATTCCCCTTACGTAACTAAGACTCTTTTCACTTCATTAGTTCGTCCTATTTTGGAATATGGTTCTTGCGTTTGGAGTCCTCAATTTGGAATTCATATTGCCCGCATTGAATCTGTTCAAAAAAATGTCCTGCTTTTCGCCCTACGTGGCTTACCCTGGGATGCCGACCTAAGATTACCGTCTTATTCTAGTAGACTTCTATTAATTAACCTACCTTCCCTATCTAACCGTAGAACTATGCTTGGTGTCGTCTTTCTACACAAGCTAATTCATGGTGACGTAGAGAGCCCCTACCTGCTAGGACAGCTTAACTTTCACGTTCCTCGACTAACATCTAGAACCTTTATCCCCTTAGCAATAAAGCACTGTAGGAGGGAGTTTGAGGCACATGAACCTTTTAGGGTCTTATGTGCCGATTACAACCGACTTTTTAAATTTATAGAGGGACCTGAGAGCCTCCCTCGTCTTAAAACTGTATTGCTTGTAGAATTAGCTCGTAATGTTGCATGAACCTAAACCTAACTTTCCTCGTTCTTTCCTATATTTTCCTTGTCACGCGTCTATCTAGTACGCGATCGAGCCGTACGTCACACGGCTGCGCCCCTCGGTCGGTTGGGCGGGAGGTGGGCGTGGGACTCGCGCGCTAATAAAAAAAAAAAAAAAAAAAAAAAAAAAAAGCGACATTATGTCGGGTGCTCTGGACAGACTAAATAATTGAGCGAAATCCTGCGGACTTGGGATTAACCCTAATAAGACAGAACTAATGTTATTCACAAGGAGATCAAAGATCCCAAGTTATAACATGCCCAAAATAGATGGCATAGAGTTAAAACTTTCTCAGCAGGCGAAGTATTTGGGAGTTATACTGGACCCTAAGCTATCATGGAAACAAAACATCGAAGAGAGAGTCAGGAAGGCAAGCATTGCCTTCTACTCCTGTAGAAAGATGTTTGGGAAAAACTGGGGACTACACCCAAGGACCATAATATGACTCTACACAGCAGTAGTTAGACCTATATTAATATACGGGGCTCTAGTATGGTGGCCGGCACCCACTAGAGCCTATAACATCACCAAACTGACGAGGATACAACGTTCGGCATGCGCAGGAGCTACGGGGGCTATACGCTCGTGCCCGGCGGCCGCCCTGAACGTAATCTTGGATATCATGCCGATCGACCTATTTATCAAGGATGCGGCGGCGCAGAGTGCGGTGAGACTAAAAACAAGCAATTGCTGGAGGGATCGCGGCATAGGACATCGCACTATTCTTGACGGGGTCACTTCGTTAATAGACAAAAACACGGACTACATGACAACCGAAATTAGATTCGGCAACGGCTAAACGACCTCCTACCCGACAAGGGAGGAATGGACTAGAGGCAGAGTAACCGAACAAGATGAACAATACAACCTTTGAACCGAACGGACGTGTCTTGATCGAGCTCTCAGTCAACGCGATTATCTACGAAAACGTTTGCTCAAAAATTAACCAAAATCCATCAAAATCAAATCTGATTGTTTTTGGCTTAACTACTTCTCACCAAATTGTTGTAATAAATACGATCGAGTGCATATTTGCTAATTTAAAAATAAACATAAACACAAATACACTAACACTGTGCCGATCGAACATCGAACTTCGAACATCGAACCTGCTGAATTGCATCGCCAAAAAGAGCTGTAAATCGTCTTCAAGCC
Organism: Drosophila bocqueti; assembly: GCA_018151655.1. NCBI lineage: Eukaryota > Metazoa > Arthropoda > Insecta > Diptera > Drosophilidae > Drosophila > Drosophila bocqueti. Next base: position 14,410 of record JAECXF010000019.1, on the reverse strand, counting down.
GGCAACAACAACAGCAACAACAACAGCAACATGAGTAAGCCAGCGAAGCGAGTGCGCAGCGACTCATCGATGGATCTGAGGGGAGGTCGCACTTCTGATACCCTTTCACCAGCCCTAGTTGAACTTATCAACAAAAGGTTTGACGAGCAGGCGGAGCACATCAGCAGAAGCATGCAAGAAGTGGAGCAAAAGATACTCCAAGAAATGGAGGCGAAATTTTCTCTGCGTCTAAATCATCTGGAGGAGGAGATAGGCTCTTTAAGGCAGCGGATGGAGAAGCTGGAGGCACTGCTGGCCTCGAACGTCAACTCCAGTGACCATCGGGTCCACGAGCTGGAGGAAAAGCTGGCAGCAAGCTGTAATGCGCAGGCGGAGCACGCCGTGGCCTGCGATGTGCGCTGGCATGGGGTTCCTATGACTGAGGGGGAAAACTTGCGGACTTTATTCCACGCCCTTTGTTATTCCCTACAGTTGATGCCCCCGCCGAAAGTACGAGCTATTTTTCGCGTTCACCCGAGGCGGTCAACTGAGTCAATTGTTGACCCAATCATCAAAATTAAATTGGAGCACGTGCACGATAAAGCAGCGCTGCTGCGTGCGATCGGAGTTTACCGGCGGGAGAACAAAACGCAACTGAGCTTAAAGCTTGTTGGTCTGGACTCTCCTGCATTTATTTACATCAACGAACAGCTGACTAAAAGTAAATATGAGATGTTCAAGAAAGCAATGCATCTCAAACGTATGAAGCGCTTATCAGCTGTTTTTACACGTCGCGGAGAAATCTTTGTGAAACAGCAAGGAAAGGAGGAGGCAATTTGCGTGATGAGCGCAGATGTTTTACGTGAACTGGAGAATGGAAACGAGAGAGCCGTCTCAGATGGCTCTGAAACTGGAGGGACAACAAATAGCTCGTTTCGAGGGTAATAGTAAAATATGCCACACCAATTTATTAGACTTAAAAATTTTTATTCATTATATATTGTTTAGTTTTAGGGCCCGTCGCTTATATTGCTTACATTGTTTTATTATTCGTATGATATGTGTTCAATTTGTGTTAGTAAATCTGATTGGAAAATGTAAACTGCTCGCACAGCTGATACATATAGGTCAATATTCGACATGGTTAATCCAAATATTATGAACATAAACGGATCGAATACACACACCCTACTGCATGTTCTTGCAAAACAGAGAGTTGGGCTTAAAATTGGTCACATTAATGCTCAAAGCTTAGTACGTAAAATGGAAGAATTCAGATACTTGTTCGTTAACTCATGTGTGGATGTTGTATGTATCTCTGAAACTTGGTTTGTCCCTAATTTAGTTGATGTTATTGTTGAATGTGAAGGATATAATTTATTTCGTTCCGATCGTGAAAGTCATGGTGGTGGGGTAGCAATTTATGTTAGTAAAAAGTTACAGTCCAACCTTGTGTGTAAACATCCCATTAACAGTGCTACAGAATATATTTTCATCGAAATTAAGCAGAGGCATAAAAAAAAGCTACTGATTGGGTGCATTTACCGTCCCAACTGTCGCACTAATTATGAAGACGTTGTGAATTATATTTCTCAAATCTGCTGGACGTATGCAGACATTATCCTAACAGGAGATCTAAATAGCGACATATTAAGAGAATCACATCTGTCTGACAATATGAGTTCGCTAGGCATGCATTTGGTTAATTGCAACACTCCTACACACTTTACCATATCACGCAACACACTGTTAGATGTATTTTTTGTGACTAACAAAGACAAAGTAGCTTTATATGACCAATTAATTGTGCCGTCCTTTTCGAAACACGACCTTATTTTCTTGACATATACACTTGACCTTCAATATTGTAGTATGCGCCTATGTAACATTAAGAACATTTAAGTACAATAGTACTTAAAGCATACAAACGCATAGCAGCACGTTGTTACTGCGTTTATGCAATCAATAAGGCTCAGACGGATGTAACATGATCATCCACTTTAAGGGGCCAATATATATTTGCATGGTCAGCGTTCCCACGCTTACCAAGTGCCAAATACATAAGTGCATAACTCTCTCTCCCGATCAGCATATATAGATATATAATATACATAAGTGAGCCGCTCCGCTGCTGGCGTAGCCGCAGCTACGCGGTTTAGCCTTAGGCGAAATGTATTTAAGGAACATATGAAATAATTAAATCAACAATGAAGAAAACACTTTCATTGGAGCGGGACCTTGCCCGCTCCAATCAATAAAAACCTAATCAAACCAAAACCAAAGTATCTTCTTATTACATGGCGACCGTGACATGTGACTTCGAAACCAATTGCCGGCAGAGTCGGATGCTCAGTCCTCGTCGCTGCCAGCGACACTCCACGTGATTTTTCGACATATAGTGACTTGTGACTCGTGAATTTTCGACTTGTGAGGTTGGGCACTAATTAATTAATTAATCCGCGCGCCCCGAGAGTGAAATACTTGGCTGAGCTATATTATATTAATTACATGGCTTGAAACGATAAATACCGTGTAAATGAATGGCGGATGAGCCAGAATTCGGAAAAGCGGAGCCAAGAGGGCAGAAAGATCCGCCAACATTAAAAGAAGCTTTAGAAAACCCAAGAGACGGACCACGCCCACTCACAATATCTGAGTATCGGGCTCGACAGCAAAAGAAAACAATTAAAAAACATAAAAGAAGTGGCCGTCGGGTCAAGCTTCTCCAACAACGGCGGCTGGTCAAAGAAATGACCCAGCTCGCCAAAGATGAAGAGAGCCGGCAACGCTACAAAGAGCGTTTGGAACAAATTGAAGAAAAACTTCGCACTGGTGCGAAGTAACGCAAACGGGCTGCAAATTTTGCCAATGCCCCAATTTGCCTAAACAAGGCAGCCGAAAAACGCTACAAAGAGCGCATCCAAGAAGACAAGTTTCCAAGTTTCGCAAGGTGCGAAATAACGCAAACGGGCTGCAAAATTTTGCCAATGCCCCAATTTGCCTTAGTTTTTAACTTCTAAATTCAAGCCGATGCGGGAAACCGCTGCTTGAAAAATACTAATCTCTGTTAGGCTTTTACTAACAAATGTGGTTGGATTTTTAATTTTTTTTAAAATTGTAATTAAATCTGTAAGCCAACCACATTAACTCACACACTACCTTTTTCACACTCAAAAAAAAAAAAAAAAAGGGTTTTGGTACAATGACAAGCGTAAAATAAAAAAAAAAAAAAAACAAAGACATATACAGCTGAATAAAATTCATTTTTCACTATTTCAAAAAAATTTTAACTACTCCCATTTCTACAAAAGGAGACTCCCAACACCTTATGAATTTTTTTTGTTTCCCCTTACTAACAACTGGAATGGTCCAGACTCTCCTCAGAAATCAAAGAGGTACGAGTAGAATTTGATAAATCATTTAAGTGCTTAAATAAAAGCGCTGTAATATCAAATCAGACCAAGATAAAACACGTTGAGATTCTTATTGAAAAATACAATAAAATACGTGAATTAATCTCAGCTAATAAAAACAGGCTCAGCGGCCTAAACTGGGTGCAAGCTTCAGACATCTTAAAACGCTTGCGGGAACAATTGATTTGTGTATCAGATAGGCATAAATTATTTTTATTTTGCCCATCTATATTAAGTACACCGGCATCATTTGATCCATCAGTGTTGCTGTCACCGGACATTAAGGAGTCAGAAGAGACTATTAACGTGTCCGTACAACCTGCATCACTTGACCCATCTGTGTTGTTGTCAAGGGAAGTTAAAGAGTCGGAAGAGACTATTAACGTGTCCACACAATGTGATGTTAGAGCGCCGTGGAAAACGAGAAACATTGACTGGGTATCCTTGTTGGCGATTCGATTCCCAAAATGTTCAACCTTTTCAGGCTTGTCGACCATTACCCATCAGCTGAGCGGGACCCATTAATTCCTAGCTCTAGCGGGAGATGTGGGGGGGTTTTTGCTGAGGATAATGGTTGCTACACCCACAGGTTTTATTATAGAGTCCCTCCTGAATATCTACAATGAGACGATCCTCATGTGAAAAAAACAGCGGCAAAAAAAAACAAAACAACTCCACTGTCTTAATTTCTTTTTTCTAGAAAATTAACAGCGAGCTAAACTTCATTAAACTATAAGGTAGAGAAGGAAGCACGAATCGGTAGGTAAGCCTGACGGGGTGGTTTTAGCTGTTATTTTCCACTCCCACTATCATTACCCTCCCAACCATGGTCTTCATTGTAATTTCCGAAGACCCCAAATGTAATTAAATATGCCTCATTTAATTATGCCCCCCTGCCATTAATAAAAACTTAGAGTTTCATCTTTATAACCATTTTAATTTTCAATAAACAATTTCTGCTTTCATTTTAAATTCATTTCTTGCAGTGTACCTATTTATAATAATTAGCGTTACTAGTTTTAATCTCATAATTCCATAATCCTAATTTATTACTATTAATTCCTTATCTTTCTAAGTTTTGCTCCTTATTTTACATTATTTATCGTTATTTATATTTCTCGAAAATCTCTAGTCATTCTTATTGTTTATTTATTTTATTTTTTTGTTTTTTGTTTTATTGTGCCAAGCTTTTCTTTTTCTTTGTTTATTACCAGCAAAAGAACATTGAAGTGATGTGGGTTTTCTCTTTTTATGTTGTAGTTATTAAGTAATCATTAATTATGTTGTAGTTATTAAGTAATCATTAATCCTAAAAAATTATTTAGTGGGTCTTTTTTTTTTTCTAGGTGGTTTATTTAATTAATCGTATCAATGGAAAAAAGGTTTCTATTGCTAAAAAGGAGAAAATATGTATGTGTAAATCATGCCAATATTAATTTATTTTCAGTGTAGTCGTTAACGTTACTTTACATTATAGGGCTTTAAATTATCATGTTAGAATTTAGATAAGAAGCGAAAGAGTAATTGGAAAAAATAGGCAAATCAATCGGCGCGAGCGGTTGATAAGCCTTATTCAGGTAGCCAGACTCTACACTGAACTACATAAGTGCAATTTTAGTAGCTTTAAGTTTTAGTTTTGTTTTGGCGATAGATATATAATTTTTTTGGTAATTTCACTCACCCACTGCTGGTTCTCGAAGAAGGCCTTCTTGTCGATGCGGTGTTGGGGGGTTATTAGTAAGCAAACTTAAAATTATAAATGCACTATTTAGTTTTTTTTTAAATTAAATTTATAATTAAAATATAGGATTATTTATTTCTATTTTTTTTTTCATTCTTTTTGTTTCCTTTCATTTTTTTTTTTTTATATTGTCATGATTAATTATTTTTATTTTTGACTTGAAGTCGTTTTATTTTTGCCTTGGCAACGAAACTTTTTTTTCCGTGTACGATTTTACATTAACGTTTGCCCACTTGTATTTTTTTTTTTTTTTTTTTTATTGCTTTTACTTATCTGCACACACACACATCACTATCCCATGCTCTTGTTTTATGTAATATGTAATAGGTTTAACTTCAATTCATAGTTAGGTTTTTAGGCACTTAGGTTATTTTAATTTGTTTTAAGTTTTACCTAGTTTTGTAATTGTTTTTTTTTTTTTTATTTCTAGGTAGATTTTCTGTAGATTTTTCCTGCAACCGCCAACAAATTATATCCCAGCAGAGGTGGGTGACTCCAGCCGAACAGTCGGCGTGGAAGAGTCTTAAAATGCAGCTTCAATTCCTCAGATAACTGCGGGAATAAAACTCTTTAATTTCGGGCAATATTTTCCCAGAATTTCTTGCATATTTACCCAGTGATTTGCTTCTGTACTGGGATCGATCGACCTGGCGATTTCTCGCTGTGGAGTCGTCGATGAATATAACGCGTGACCTAAACGTGCACAACGGCTATTAGAATTTGGTTTTTCTTTAAATTTTTAGTAAAATATTTACCTTGCCGACACGGCAATCCACGGCCATTTATTAATTGCCTTTTCTTTCGGGGCTTTTAATTTGGATGCCGAAAGAAAAGCTGGATTAAGTTGGGAGCACATGGGAGCACTCTCCAGTTCTTTTTTTTTTCTTTGCCTTTTTGCTAGGTCTTCTCTCTTCAGGGTCTGACTTATCAGCTTGGCGATCGGATTAGGAAAAGATCGAAGCTAGATGCTGGGGACCCGAAGAACCCTTATCCGAATCAATATTCACCAGCTGGTCAATTTAAATGACGTTGCCAGATAAGGTGCCGATAATTATTATCGCTAATAACGAAGGCGCGAATTTCGGTGATTTAAAAAAAATCTTGATATATGGGGACATTACACCACCAGATAATCTAACGAGAGGGTCGAACGAGGCACGATTAGCTGGAATTAGCTTCGCAAGTCCTTAGCGTGGTAGGTACCGATTTCTTTGCCTTGTAAATTTTCTAAGACATAATAGGCGGTTCCTATTTTTTTCTTTACTCGACACTTTGAAAACTGAGGCCCTAATTTCTTATTAAAATTCTTCGAGAAATTACTTAGGTAAAAGTTTCTCTTAAACACTTCTTGGCCTTCTTTGTACGAGACCGGCTTGGATCGCAAATTGTATTGTGTCGCATTACGTTCATAAGCCGTACGGCTATTTTGTTTTATATTTTCTCTTAACCAATATAGTTTATCCTGGCAATTTAACAGCGGAGAGTCTTCTAAGAGGGATAGTTTTCTTAACAATTGATAATCGCTGGCATGATTAATCATATTGAATCCGAACAATGCCTTATAAGGTGAGCATCCAATAGCTTGATGCAGAGAGGATCGTAATGACGATGAAATGCTAGTTAAATTGGTATCCCATTCAGTCTGATCCGCTTTCAGGTAGGATCTTATCGCAGCCAATAAAGAGCGATTAACCCGTTCCGCAGCGTTGCTCTGAGGGGAGTATAATGCTGTGAATGTGTGCTTGATTCCAAACTTGGTTAGAAAGGCTTCAAACTCATGAGACTTGAACTGAGATCCATTGTCGCTTACGATGGTCTCTGGTGTTCCAAATTCAGCAAAAATTCTATTGCCAAGAAAATCGATAACCGCGGAGGTAGTAAACTTTTTTAGTGGACATAACCAATGGTAACGACTGAAATGATCAAGGACAATAAGTAATCCTATGTGACCTTTCTTGCTTCTTGGGTAGGGACCTAAAATGTCAATATAAAGTTTCTGAAAGGGTCTGTCCGAAACACTTTGTTGACCCATGGGTGGCCGTGATGTTGTGTTCGGGGCTTTAGTCTCTTTACAAACATCGCAGGCTCGAACGTATTCTCTAACTTGTTTGGACAACCCTGGCCAAAACAAGTGTCTTCGCAGCCGTTCGATGGTTTTCTGCATTCCACCATGCGCAGATACAACACAGTCGTGTGCTTGGCGGATCGCTGCTATTCGTAACGCCTCCGGCACCCACAGTTTCCAACAATCCGAGTCCTGGATGGTATTTCCCGAAGGGTGTTCGGTGCGTATGTACACAAATTGGTCTGCCGTTCGCAGATCAGGAAATTTTTCTCTATTTTCTTCTATTGTTTTCTTGAGCTGAAGATAATCAGGATCTTTGAAAGATGACGATTCTAAGTCAATTTCTGGACCTATCCATTCAACACTATCAATTTCAGGGTCACAAATTCGGGACAACGCATCTGGAACAATGTGATCTTTCCCTTTTCGGTGCGAAATGGTGAACTTGAACGCTTGCAATCTAAAAATCCATCGGGCCAGTCTTCCAGATACATTTTGCTGTCGCATAAGCCAGAGAAGGCTTGAATGATCTGTCACTACTTCAAAAGGCTGTAATTCCAAATAACACCGGAATTTTTCGATCGCTAGTATCACCGCCAGACATTCGCGTTCGGTTACGCTATAGTTCCTTTGCGACTTTGATAGTTTTTTGGACATAAATGCCAATGGTCTTTCCTCTCCGGTATCAGAGACTTGTACCAGCACAGCACCAATGCCATAATCACTAGCATCACAGTGTACAAAAAATTTACGGGAAAAATCCGCATTTTGTAACACCGGCGCAGACGTTAGTAATTGTTTTAATTTCTGCATGGCGTCCTGGGCTTCAGGAGACCATTTAAAGCATTTTTTTGTTTTTAAGACTTCTGTAATGGGACAGGTTATATCTGCAAAGTCTTTTATAAATCGCCTGTACCAACCACATACACCTAGGAAACCTCGGACTTGTTTCATATTTTTGGGTGTGGGCCAGTTCATTACACATGATATTTTTTCTGGATCAGTGGCTATTCCACCACTTCCTATCACATAACCTAGATAGTTAACCTTAGTAACGCAGAAGTGACTTTTTTTTATGTTCAGGGTAAGGTTTGCTTTCTTGAATTGATCAGCAATGCGAACTAAGACAGTTAAATGTGACGCAAAATCTTCTGAGACAATGCATAGATCGTCGAGATATCCGAAAACGCAATGACGTAAATCCGGCGGAATTAAGTCATCCATTAAACGAGACATCGTCGAGGGAGCATTACATAAGCCAAAAGGCATGACAGTAAACTGATATAATGCTCGACCTGGGACTGTAAAAGCGGTCAATGGTTTCGCTTCCTCTGTCAACTCAATTTGCCAGTAAGCATCTTTGAGATCTAATTTCGAAATTATATTTGCCTTTGGCAGACGAGCGAAAATGCCTTCGATGCTTTGCAGAGGATAGGCATCTTTTTTTGTAGCTTCATTTAGTTTGCGTGCGTCAAGACATAAACGAACTTTGTTTGGCTTTACCACCAGGCGCATTGGAGAACTCCACGCACTTTGCGAAGGTTCGATGACTCCGAGGCAAAGCATTCGGTCAATTTCCGCGTACATTAGTTTTTCCACTGCAGGACTCACCGGATAATACCGCTGTTTGACCGGCTTGCTTTCACCTATGTCAATACTATGCTTGATTAAGGCCGTGCGACCTAATCCTTGTTTTTCAAAATTGGGAAATAACTCCTTAACGATCTCAAGTTGCTGTCTTTCATTTTGTGTTAATGGGTATTTTTCCTCACCTTCCTCTACTTCTATGTCCTCATTCAGAATAGAGCTTATGATCCCTGGAGCTAATTCAAAAGCGCGCCAGAAATCTATACCTAATATCAACCTCTGTGCTATAGAAGGAATAATAAATAATTCTAAATCTTTCTCCTTGTCTTGATATTTCATTTTTACGCTTAGACTTCCAAGAACTTTGTGAGACTTGGCGTCCGCGGTTCGAACTTTCGACAATATGGGCTTAAAATTTGTACATTTCGAAAAGTCCACAAGCGCTAGTGATGATCCGATACAACTTATGTTTGCACCAGTGTCGAGTAAACCTAGTTCAGAAAACTCCATAAACTTTACACTAGCATAACTACGACGATCAAGGTTGTCTTGAAAAACAGTTGACACAATCCTAGTTCTCTTCTTTTTTAACGAACGATAGTAATTTCGCATTCTGCGGGTATTTCGTTTACTTTCTTTCCCGAGCCCGAAAATTCGTTCTCGTACTAAATAATAGTTTCTTAACCTCTCATGATACGGCTTAAAAGGTATGTTGACTTCATTATTCGACTCTTGAGCTAACTTACTTTTTAGAATTGTAACTCTTTCACAATCTATTCTAGCGCTATCTTCTACTTTTGGGACACCCTTCCTGGATTGGATGTCCCCCCTTGCCGGTTTTCCGCCTTTCGCTTGCAGTTCTGGCAATTGGGTTTATATATTTGCGGGGCTCCGCAACCATAACAAAAAATACGTCTCTCGGCCAAGCAATTTTCCCATATGTGGCCAGGAGCTTCACAATTCCAGCACAACAAGGGAGTTGTACGTTGAATAGCTGCAATTTCATTTTCCTCAGCACATTCTTGAGTCTCTGGTAGTTGGTCGTCATCCATCGCGTATACGCGATATGGACCGGGCTTAGTTTGGGGTGGCCGCACTCGGCCTGTTTCCTTAAGGAAATTTTCTCGCTTATGAACCAACCTACGCAACTCTGAGATAGATGAAATATTTTCAAATAACAGTCTCTCTTTCATGTCGATTAGTAAATTTCCTTGGATCATCTCTACTAGCTCATCTTCTGCAAAACTCACTGATAATTTATCCATGAGCTTACAAACACTCTCATAAAACGTATCGAACGACTCTCCTGGCTTTTGCTTCCGCGAGCGAATTTGTTCACGTAACTCAGTTGCCGTTCTACTCTCACGATATTGTTCTCGGAAAGCTACGCAAAACTCTCTCCAATTAAAAGTTTGAACTCTTTTATGGTATCTCCAGAACCAACTGCTGGCTTTGCCAATTAAAAGATTATGAATATTTCTGCTGATAATTTCAAGATCACCGTCAAAATGTTCAACTGTCAATATCTTCACGCGATATAGAAATTCTTCTACCGATAAACCTTCAACTGTGCCATCAAACCTTACTCCCCATTTCTGTAAGACGTCGGCTATTTTATGTGGACCAAGAGGATGGATACCGTGGGCTGACCTATAACTACGTTGAGTACCTGGACTCCCATGTCCAGCTATTTGGTCGGGTGGTGGTGCAAGGCTACCACTTCCGGAAATTGATGACAGAACACGAGTTACTGTCTCTCGAACTATGGATTCGATCTCCGCTCTCGGTACGCTATTGGCTACTGGCGGATTATTCTGTCTTCTTTGCCTTGGTGGCCGACCTCGTCTAACTGGTGCATTGGCGGCTTGATTCGCTCGTAGCCTAACTTCTTGATTCGTAGGAGTACTACCGGGTGGATGTTGATTTTCTGTACTTGGTGAATTAGACTGCTCATGGACTCTGATCAGGACCTCGGCTTCTGTTGGTGCCGGTTGGGTAAGTGATTCTAGTTGATGTGCTAACGAACGAGTACACATACGGGAACCTGTTGCAACGGGTCTCTTTGGAGGATAGGTGACCGTACTCCTTGCATTCGGCGAATGGTTACCTACAACTACTTTCCAATCCTTGGGCTGTACTGTCTTTAAGCAGCAAGGACACTCCTTATGTACTTGTATATGTGATTCTAAACAACTCTTATGAAAAACGTGATTGCATTGAGTTATAACACAAGGTTGTGTGTTTAACATAATTTCTTCGCAAATAATACAACAATTTGCTGCAGCATCTGCTTGGTGCTGAGGTTGGGTTGACTCAAAGCTATGTTCTAGTGGCATACTAAACAAAAAATTTTTTATTTTTTACTTCGATGGCATTCTCAGGGAGACATAATAAAGATACATATTTCTAGGCTTTCTACTAATTCTGTGCTTAGAGAATTTACTTAAATTGGGCTATGGCAATTAATAAGTGTTACTTCTTTGTATGAACATCCATTTTCTACTGTACTGTGCAGACTTCTACGGACAAATAAACACAAATGCATTTATATTGTATTCCAGTAGCTTACCTCTAGTCAGTTTTCAAACACTGATCACACCAAAGAACACGTCGGACTAAGAATTTCTCTTACTTTACTCCAGTCGTTAATACTTCTGAATAACAAGCTACCTGTAATCTTGGTCGAATATTTTCGAATTCTCAAAAACTCGAATTCCAAAGATGTATATCAATATCAAACAGCTTTCTTGACTACTTTCATAATGATAACAAAAATCTCAATCGAAGACAAAGAGCTTTCAGATTAATGTCAGTTGTAACAACCCGGTATTTTTCCCACCAATTATAAAGACTAAAGCGAAGTAAATCTTCATTTCACTCCACAACTCGAAGGATAATACGTCGATGTCATTTGGTCGTAAGCTTTTCCAATTCCAAAGAATTGTATTTTTCTAGAATTAATTTTTCTACGGTCGAAACCTATCAGCACTCACTAATAATGGCTCGCTTTCCAATAGTCAAATTAGATTCTTTTCTAGCTTCACATACAACTTTCAAAAATCGGGGGTTAGTACTATATACCAGACAAATACTTAAGCACCTGCCTTTCAGCTTCGGCGGCTGCACCAAAAATCTGTGTGACTGCCTGCTGGACCAAAATATATGTAAGGAATAAGCACTTGCCCCATGTTTGGGCGCCAAAAATCTATGTGATGTTAGAGCGCCGTGGAAAACGAGAAACATTGACTGGGTATCCTTGTTGGCGATTCGATTCCCAAAATGTTCAACCTTTTCAGGCTTGTCGACCATTACCCATCAGCTGAGCGGGACCCATTAATTCCTAGCTCTAGCGGGAGATGTGGGGGGGTTTTTGCTGAGGATAATGGTTGCTACACCCACAGGTTTTATTATAGAGTCCCTCCTGAATATCTACAATGAGACGATCCTCATGTGAAAAAAACAGCGGCAAAAAAAAACAAAACAACTCCACTGTCTTAATTTCTTTTTTCTAGAAAATTAACAGCGAGCTAAACTTCATTAAACTATAAGGTAGAGAAGGAAGCACGAATCGGTAGGTAAGCCTGACGGGGTGGTTTTAGCTGTTATTTTCCACTCCCACTATCATTACCCTCCCAACCATGGTCTTCATTGTAATTTCCGAAGACCCCAAATGTAATTAAATATGCCTCATTTAATTATGCCCCCCTGCCATTAATAAAAACTTAGAGTTTCATCTTTATAACCATTTTAATTTTCAATAAACAATTTCTGCTTTCATTTCAAATTCATTTCTTGCAGTGTACCTATTTATAATAATTAGCGTTACTAGTTTTAATCTCATAATTCCATAATCCTAATTTATTACTATTAATTCCTTATCTTTCTAAGTTTTGCTCCTTATTTTACATTATTTATCGTTATTTATATTTCTCGAAAATCTCTAGTCATTCTTATTGTTTATTTATTTTATTTTTTTGTTTTTTTGTTTTATTGTGCCAAGCTTTTCTTTTTCTTTGTTTATTACCAGCAAAAGAACATTGAAGTGATGTGGGTTTTCTCTTTTTATGTTGTAGTTATTAAGTAATCATTAATTATGTTGTAGTTATTAAGTAATCATTAATCCTAAAAAAATTATTTAGTGGGTCTTTTTTTTTTCTAGGTGGTTTATTTAATTAATCGTATCAATGGAAAAAAAGGTTTCTATTGCTAAAAAGGAGAAAATATGTATGTGTAAATCATGCCAATATTAATTTATTTTCAGTGTAGTCGTTAACGTTACTTTACATTATAGGGCTTTAAATTATCATGTTAGAATTTAGATAAGAAGCGAAAGAGTAATTGGAAAAAATAGGCAAATCAATCGGCGCGAGCGGTTGATAAGCCTTATTCAGGTAGCCAGACTCTACACTGAACTACATAAGTGCAATTTTAGTAGCTTTAAGTTTTAGTTTTGTTTTGGCGATAGATATATAATTTTTTTGGTAATTTCACTCACCCACTGCTGGTTCTCGAAGAAGGCCTTCTTGTCGATGCGGTGTTGGGGGGTTATTAGTAAGCAAACTTAAAATTATAAATGCACTATTTAGTTTTTTTTTAAATTAAATTTATAATTAAAATATAGGATTATTTATTTCTATTTTTTTTTTCATTCTTTTTGTTTCCTTTCATTTTTTTTTTTTATATTGTCATGATTAATTATTTTTATTTTTGACTTGAAGTCGTTTTATTTTTGCCTTGGCAACGAAACTTTTTTTTCCGTGTACGATTTTACATTAACGTTTGCCCACTTGTATTTTTTTTTTTTTGTTTTTTATTGCTTTTACTTATCTGCACACACACACATCACTATCCCATGCTCTTGTTTTATGTAATATGTAATAGGTTTAACTTCAATTCATAGTTAGGTTTTTAGGCACTTAGGTTATTTTAATTTGTTTTAAGTTTTACCTAGTTTTGTAATTGTTTTTTTTTTTTTATTTCTAGGTAGATTTTCTGTAGATTTTTCCTGCAACCGCCAACAAATTATATCCCAGCAGAGGTGGGTGACTCCAGCCGAACAGTCGGCGTGGAAGAGTCTTAAAATGCAGCTTCAATTCCTCAGATAACTGCGGGAATAAAACTCTTTAATTTCGGGCAATATTTTCCCAGAATTTCTTGCATATTTACCCAGTGATTTGCTTCTGTACTGGGATCGATCGACCTGGCGATTTCTCGCTGTGGAGTCGTCGATGAATATAACGCGTGACCTAAACGTGCACAACGGCTATTAGAATTTGGTTTTTCTTTAAATTTTTAGTAAAATATTTACCTTGCCGACACGGCAATCCACGGCCATTTATTAATTGCCTTTTCTTTCGGGGCTTTTAATTTGGATGCCGAAAGAAAAGCTGGATTAAGTTGGGAGCACATGGGAGCACTCTCCAGTTCTTTTTTTTCTTTGCCTTTTTGCTAGGTCTTCTCTCTTCAGGGTCTGACTTATCAGCTTGGCGATCGGATTAGGAAAAGATCGAAGCTAGATGCTGGGGACCCGAAGAACCCTTATCCGAATCAATATTCACCAGCTGGTCAATTTAAATGACGTTGCCAGATAAGGTGCCGATAATTATTATCGCTAATAACGAAGGC